>JANJGK010004037.1:42500-70622 GCA_039081455.1 Macrobrachium rosenbergii | reverse complement strand
TCTCTCTCTCTCTCTCTCTCTCTCTCTCTCTCTCTCTCTCTCTCTCTCTCTCTCTCTCTCTCTCTCTCTCACACACACATGCCGAATGTAATTAAATGTCAAAGTTCTGGTCTGAGACTTTCCTGCCTTAAAGGTATCCTTAGGATTAAAGATTGTTAGTGGAGAAAACCGGATATTGCGAGGTTTTGCACGGTCAAAGATTTTCACGTTTTCGCAAGTCTATCACTTGAGAAAAATGTGGTTGGGCCCATAGCATGATTTTGAGTGATGAACTCATAAGAAATTATTCGGCTGAACAGTGTAGGAAATTATTTCAAGGTTCATTTGCTCATTGGGATAAACGAATATGAGTGTCTTTTCTACAGTGCCTCTGTCACATATATTACGTATATATGATGAGCTGCCTTCCTATTGAATTATTGATTAACACTGTAGGTTGTACTTATTTACCAGAGCATTCTAACTATAATTTACAGACATTTAAAGGGCATTGGGTCAGACGTTTTTACTGAGTTTCTTTCTTTCTTTCTTTTTTTAACTCTGTTTCACAGACAATTTTCGGTATATCGTAATGCCATGCACCCTCTAAAAGTACCAAATGTTGTTCACGATTTCACATAGGCTGTATCATGTTTTCCGTAAATTGGCATTTTTCTTCCACCGAAAATAGATCTATCTGTCGGTGGTCTCGGTATAATGCTGTATAGCCGCGGCCCATGAAACTTTAACCAAGGCCCGGTGGTGGCATATTCTACATCGTTGCCAGATTATGGCTAGCTTTAACCTTAAATAAAATTTTAAAAACTACTGAGGCTAAAGGGCTGCAATTTGTTGTGTTTGATGATTGGAGGGTGGATGATCAACGTACCAATATGCAGCTCCCATTTGGACAGAAAAGTTTGGACAGAAAAAAGTACGGACAGAATAAAGTGCGGACGGACAGACAAAGCCGGCAAAATAGTTTTCTTGTACAGAAAACTAAAAATGCAAAAAGTTACAACGCATCAAACATCTTGCGCAGTGTAAAGACTAGTCATAATTGCATAAACAAATATATACGGATAATAACATACTATTTGTAAATGTTTAAATGAAAGAGAGGGAGAGAGAGAGAGAAGTCTTTCAAATGGAAAGACTTGTGGCGCTGGGCTATATATGAAACACTACAAAGACGCCGGAGAATTGACTTTTTCTCAGCCTTCCGTTCCAGTTGCAAGGGAAAGAATAAGAGAAGAGTACCGAGAACAGAATGGATTTTCTTTTCCAGGAATCTCTGAGATTCCGAAAGATCATACCAAATTCTCTGTCATTCTAGCAGAATCTAATAGGTAAAATGCCACATAGAGTTAAGAGTGTATGAAGGTTGAATAGGCGGAATTACTGATAAAGATGAACAGTTTTTTCCATGCACTTACTTTTATCCTTCAAAATAGGCAGTTCTAACGGCAACTGAGAAGGAAACAAGAAAAAAGGGGAGGTTACAGTAGGTGAAAAAAATAGTCTGCTGAGCTGACAAATCTTGCCCGATATCTGATCTTCATTGGTAAATCTGTGATGTTGTAGTCCAGTGACTGATGATGGGGGCTAGCTCTCTAATGGTGTCTTCTGGATTTAGGGACTTATGTGGAATACCTATTTTTTTCATCCAAGGTAAGGGCACATTCAGGAATATTTTCGTCGTAATAATGATATTACACATAGAATCCTATTTATAGCGATGTACAATTTTTACCGAAGCGATCACACCTCTGGTGTGAGAATCTTTGATAATGTCCAATATAGATCAGTACGTTACGCTTCGGAGAGTTCGGGAATTTTCCTACATATCAGAAATACAGGGCATGTCATTAACTGGAGTGGGGCGGAGTTGGTTTTCAAAAGTAGCTGTCCGTACAAAAGAAGGATGCTGGAATCTGCTATCATCAATCAAACCAACAATATGAACCTGTCAGGAGGACATTGGAAATCGGATGACATCGACACCTTAATCCTCAAACCCCTCCTGAAGAAGATGACCCAAGAAACGCGACCGCCAGATCCATCGCCAAACGGGAGCTAATGAGGCCAAAAACCACTAGGGAATTTGGTCATTCTCCTCCTTAAGAAACGCCACCTCCATAACATCGGACGCCTAGGGCCACACCTTTATGTTTTTGTATATATACCATTGTAACTTTCCACCTGTCCATATTCTACCAGTGAACAGGGGCACAGAAGCTAGTGCCCGAAATATATGGTTTCAACGTTTAAATAGTGTTTTATGGGCCTTCTTATATTCATATTACACTGTAGTATTACAGGAAAAGACATTCATATATATATATATGTATATATATATACAGTATATATATATATATATATATATATATATATATATATATATATATATATATATATATATATATATATATATATATATATATATATATATATATATATATATATATTTATCTGTATATATGTGTGTGCATATATAGATATAAATAGCTCATCTACGAGTCAGAAAACGCGGTAGTGCAACACATGCTCACTGTTAAAAATAATATTTCTATTTCAGTAAGTTGCCATTACCTAGTTAGTTTAGCTTTCGTTAATTGACATTTTCCTCCAGCTTGAATGTCATCGGTACGAGGCTAATTATATTCCTTGAACTAGATGAGTGACACAGCAAATTTCGACGTTTTAATTAGCAGATGGTTATTTGACAAACCTTTTACGTAGTTAACGTTGTCCGCAATAATTACTATGGAGAGAATGGGTGGACTGACTGAACGTGAACAAAATGAGAACTTGAAGAGGTGCGTCGTGTGAATAAGTCTGTATTTATTTTGCACTCAATGGTGGTATTATTAACGATAAAAGTTACACTCCTAACACTATTCATTTGTTTCTACATACTTTCTAGCAGTTGTTGAAAGTGATAAAAAAATCTGGATCTTATGAAAATGTGATATAGCCATAGATTTTATGTTACTACCACGCTGACAATGTATCGTTGATGGTTTTCACTAGGTTTATATTTATATAGGGAGGGCGTTGTCACTATTTAATTATATTGTGCTGACAATTCTTTGTATAGGGAGGAATATGTGCTAAGGGAAATTACGCTAGATGCGTCAGTCAAATCTGACAGTCAGGCGATGATTAAAGTTGAAACAATCAATTTTATTAGTGTTTTTCTGTAAGGATTTGGTACTATGATTCGGGAAGTTTATATACATATCGATTTCCTACTTTCGCTTGGTAAGTCATTACTTATTTATCGCTGAAATAGTGTGTGTGTGTGTGTGTGTGTGCGTGCGAGAGAGAGAGAGAGAGAGAGAGAGAGAAGTAAGCTCAAACTGCTACAAGAGAATATTCCAAAAACCGTTATGTAGCCAAATGGAAGACTAAACGATTAAGGAATACCAACGCAATATCTCACTCAAATTAGGCCATACTTTGAATGAATGTATTTAACGAGATAGAAATGAAGTAAAAGAAAAAGCAGCAAAGGGTGGGCAAATCAGAGAGGAAACCTCCTGAGAAGAAGGCACGTAAGGAAAGAAAAACTTATAAGGTAAAGATTCTAATTTGCACCCCGTGCCAAGTAGCAGGTCCCAAAGTCCATTTTAGGAGGAAAGGGAAATTTCTAGAGGAAGAGGTGTTGTTGCAGGAGGATGAGGAGGAGGAAGAAGCTAGGAAGAGCAGTAGTAGTAGTAGGAGGTAGAGCTGGAGAGCCCTTATAGGAGGGAAGTTAAACGAAAAAGTTTATCCTGCGCTTGAATGAGGACTGTGTCATAAATTATCCTGGGGAATATCACATTCTATTTGCCAGGGTATATTTGCTTCAGCTCTTGAGGGGAAAGTCTGTTGGCTTTCATATTAATCTCTCTCTCTCTCTCTCTCTCTCTCTCTCTCTCTCTCTCTCTCTCTCTCTCTCTCTCTCTCTCTCTCTCTCTCTCTCATTCTCTCTGCTCTGCTATTATTGTATGTATGTTATATATATATATATATATATATATATATATATATGTGTGTGTGTGTGTGTGTGTGTGTGTGTGTGTGTGAGTGTGCGAGTGCTTGTGTGTGTGTATGTACACACACACACACACACACACACACACACACACATATATATATATATATATATATAATATCCTGTATATATACATATATATGTAGACATATTTTTATATATAAATTCCCGGATATGGTAGTTAATGGTAACTTTACCGTATAGAGGACGGTTAAAGGAGGGAGTACATCTCAGGTGGTCCTTTAAATACATTTGTTCGCAGCGGTTCAAAACAGAAGGTCTCATTTTTAAGCTAAATTGACAAGAACAACATTGAAATTAGCATTAAAAGCGTTAAAATAAAAATACAAGAATGAATATATTATAAATAATGAAGTTGAAGCTAAGCGTAACAGAACCAACCATCAAGAGAGAAAGGAAGGACGAAAGGTAATCCTCCAGTTTGGGGGTCCAAATTCGCTGCTCCCTTGTGTAAATTTGTTTAAGTTTTCTTTCCTGTTTTCAATTTCTTCTTTCGACAGATCTGCAAACAGAAGTATATTTGCTAAAAAATGAGCGGTTTATCTGCTTACAGAAGCAGAGATTGTAAAAACTGTAAGCAGAGATTGTAAAAAAACAAGGGAATAAAGCTCCGCACTTCACGCGAATAGTGTAGTGTCACGTGTGCCCGCAGCTGTGTTTGTGGAGCGAGCGCTTAGGAACCAGGGACCAGGTAGGAACCTGGCACGGGCTCTTGCTCTTCAGAAGCCACTTTTTGATAAATTTGAAAAAAAAAAAAATGGGTAGCTTACCTGCTTACAGACGCAGAGATTTACGATTTTCTCAAAATTCTATGGGTCCGTATCCCGTAAGACATGTTTTTATTTATTTACGTTCCCTATTTATTCTCTGCTTCTGGAAGCAGATAGAGTGTTCATTTTTTCATTGTTTTCCATGATTCAATAAATATGTGATAAATCTGTGTGCTGATCTTGACTTTACGTAATGCACAGAATTTGGACCCATAAACTATAGGATTGCAGGACGAAATGTCAATAAGAACAAACCAGAAATGGCCGGCAAAAACTCACGTAAGGTAAAGAGTTGTCGTGGAAGGCTGCTAAGTGTTGAATTGAGGAACAAGTTGTTTAGAAAACAAAGATTCCAGGATTGTCAGTATTGTCAGTAGTTTGCCATTCGGTGCCCGTCTCAATATTGCAGAATCTTTGTTCTGCATAATATGTTTACATTTCTTAGCGTGTTGTCTGATGCTAGAAAATTCAGGATTTGCAAAGACATTACTTTGTTCACAGGGGAAACCCCTCAATTCATTTTATTTTTTTTATCATGTTCAACATTGCCATTATCATGGCCAGAATGTGTTTTAAGAAGATATCTCAGTTTTTTATCAAGATTTCCTCGTAAAATGTTTTAACCACTAAGAATTTCCACTTATAGTTTTGTAATACTTTTTTTTTTTTGCAATAGTCTAACAAAAATAAAAGAATCTAATGTACCAGACGCTGTCAATGAACACAAATGGTATTATAGGAGTAGACTGCTGATTGTGCACTTGTCTTCTTATGGGCAATTTTTCATTCGGTGGTTAATTTCAGGAGAATGTCTCGTTTCCTCTCAAAGAACGACTTTGGACTCGACATGACACCAAACCTCGTATGAATTTTGGAGAATTTAACAGTATCCAGATTATCTGTTTCTGTTACATTCTCTCTACTAGCACGTTTTGGAATTGTTTCTCAGATCCGCGTTTCCCAGTTTCTACAGACTTCAGGCTTTTAGTAAGCATAATTATATCGTTATAATTCGCATGTGTATCAATGTGCTGTTGATGATAAATACACATTTAAGGCATAGTGTCCTTCCGCCTTCATCATGAGAGGGAGAACGGTAGTTCGCTCTTTGTTCTCAAGATCTCTTGATGAGAGAATACTTAGTGATGATTCTGGGTGGAAGAAATATGAGGTCATAGCTGAAAATGATCTCACATGCCGAGAACATGAAAATTAGCATTGAACCTTTACTCGAATATTGTTTACATTGCGCAGTTCAATTAATATTTGTATGCAGTTTGCCTCTCTTACAAATAAAATTGAATTATTAATTTCTGTTTTCGTAAGAATATATGTTTAACAGAAATAGTTTTCGTCATTTCGCTTGTTAATGATTTTGACGGAGCTTAGGTGTATATACGGCTGGTGATTATTTTTACCAAATGCGATTGGCTACTTCGTAAGAATGCGGGTTTAATGATTAGTTTTTGTCAAAAGTGTTTTCACCATTGCATATTTGAAAGACTTTCATTTTTCTTCGGTTCCCCCAAAAATATGATAGAGTCCTCTGATCTTCAGAATGGTTGTTAGGGCGTAGAAGAAACATTTTCTCAACAAGAAATGACACTTTTGGAGGTCAGGTGAGGTCATTCAACCTTTTATATAGTTAAAAAGCCCTTTGACCGTTGAGTTGTTTTTAACCATATCAGTAATATATTGAACATAATGCACACACTATGGCTTCACAACAATTTTAATATATGTGCTATAATGTATACATTTGAGTGCAACTGCCTTATGTAATGTTGGTGTCGATATTACACTGTAGAAATCTAGTTATTAATTCACATGTTGCTGTTGCCCTTGTTAATTACAGGGTGAAAAGAAAGATTAATAAGAAGGATAAGCTGATAACACGAAATCTCTGAAAAGGTTCAGTGGCTTAAGAAACATTAAATGCAAAATACACTAGTCTTATGATTTTATGTTAGTTTATTTTTAACTTTGTTATTTTTCGGCTTTTCAAAATATGCATGCAATAGTGTAATTTTGCTCTTTCAAGAGATTCAGACACCTTCAGCGCATAATCAGGGCATATGTAGACTAATTATTGCTTAATGAACGGCAATCCAAGCGATAAATGTCTACTCTCATTGTTCAGTTTCTGTCGTATTTCCTAGTTCTTCATTGGATGGGTGGGTAGAGCTCTCGGCTAGCATGCTGGCCCAGCGTTCAACTCTCCAACCGGCCAATGAAGAATTAGAGGAATTTGTTTCTGGTGATAGAAATTCATTTCTCGTCATAATGTGGTTCGGATTCCACAATAAGCTGTAGGTCCCGTTGTTAGGTAACCAGTTGGTTCTTAGCCACGTAAAGTAAATCTAACCCTTCGGGCCAGCCCTAATCAGCTCAGTGGTATGGTTAAACTAAGATATACTTAACTTTTATCTTATTTCCTCCGATTTCTATGGAAGCAAATTTCCAGAGGAAGAAACATTTTTTCCTTGCGATTTTTAAAATAGTAGAGTTCTATTTTGCTCACGTGGACCAAAAGTTATGAAACATTTCATTATTATAGTGTTTGGTTTTACCTTAACTTTTTTTTCTTTAATGTCTTTTTTTCTTGCACTTGTAAACAAGGAGTAATCTTTTCATTTTTTTACAATTTTATTATGAGCGTCCACGCTGTTCCTACTGAAAACACTGCTTGGATTCTGGAGAGAGAGAGAGAGAGAGAGAGAGAGAGAGAGAGAGAGAGAGAGAGAGAGAGAGAGAGAGAGAGAGATCGTGCTAGGTGCACTGGCAACAGGAAAGATAGTATTTAGATAAGCGCAAGAATTGACAACTCTAAGAAGAAAGATAACAGAACCATAACCTGGATTCGTTGTAAGATAAGACCAGATTCTAGCTTGATTTTTCCAGTCATTGTTGCTCTTTCATCAATTACGTACTTACCAAACTGTAAGCTGGTAAAAATGGAGAATACAGTAATCTGAAATGGAAAGACAAAAGGTCTTGCTCTACTCTTACATATTTTCAGGATTTAGACAAACAAAACTTTTGTTATAATAATTGATCTAATTTTTTTCCATAATTCTTATAACTTGGTAATTGCAGTTGCATTACGCAGGGTCAGCGTTAAAGGGTCGTATCTGTTCTAGTAAACATAAGTAGATGAAATCAGTTTATTTTGTCTCCGTTAACGCCTTTGCAATCATAGTGAAAAGTAAAGGCAACAAGAAAAAAATAAAAAAAACAATTATTGAGCAGCACTGAAGACCTAAGAAGTATTTATTGTTAAATATGAATATCTTATGAATTTATATTAATTTCACATAAACTTTTGTCTTGTGACTATATTAGCCTTTTCATCTCGTTTACGTTTTGATTGCTGAAATTAAAATTTGTTCTTGGCTTGTTTTATAATGAGTCTTTACAAAATGAGTATATTTTACTTAATACATGAAATTTCACTCTCTCGAGTGATTAAGAAACCTTTACATGAACGCGCAATCCTGAGCGATAAATAAGTTTTCTGAAATTAATGAATTCCTTTCGTTTTGTTTCCTCCCATTTCTATGGAAGCCAGATTGCCTGAGAGAGGGACAATTCTTTTTTTCTGATTTTTGAAATAGCTGAGTTCTCTTTTACTCAGGTGACCCCAAAAATTGGGAAACATTTTATCGTCTTACTGTTGCCTTTGCCTTTCATTTTTCCGTCCTTTTTGGCTTCTCGCTCTTTAAAACAAGGAACTTTTTTCATAATTCTTAGAGACGTCGAGGTAATTTCGTTTGAGAGGATTCCAAGGTTTTTTTTTGACAGTATGAGTAACAAGGAGAGAGAGAGAGAGAGAGAGAGAGAGAGAGAGAGAGAGAGAGAGAGAGAGAGAGAGAGAGAGAGAGAGAGAGAGAGCGATGGTAGATGAACAGGTAATTGGAAAGAGAAGTGTCATTTGACTACGCGAAAACATTAACAAATGAAATAAAATAAAGGAAACCCATACAGTTAAGTGTTTTTCAGGAACAAGGTAGATCTGGGCTTGATTTTTTCTAGTTTAAACTTCCTTGAAACTGATTGAACTCTGTAAATCGAATCGCAAAGGAGAGGTCAAAATGCATTTCCCAAACAAACAGTAAGGAAAAATATTATTTGTGCAAGATTTCATTGTGCACCAATATTAAAGATTTTCACAAAATAAGGAATTCCATACTGTCATTTTCATTAAAGAACCATCCTAACCGCAGTATTTGTTCGGTTGGAAACAATTAACATAAAATGATTTGAAAATGATTTGTAAAAACGGAATAAGAGATTCAAATTAATAAATGAATAAATAAAAGTGATTTATTAGATACTGATGGTTAAAATACAGCTGTAAGGTTAATTGATTTCATTATTAGTCAAAAAACTAAGTTAGAAGTGAACTTTGCTTTTTCACGGATCACTTCAGTAGATTTCTACACGCGATGCCAATTGGAGAAAGTGATCTCCACACCAAAGAAAGCGTTACAAATTATTCTAGCTCTCAGCTCTCATTTTAGTGCTTCACTCAACAAATATCTTATGCGTAAATTCCAACACAATTCATGTCAAACAGAATTACCATTTTCGAGTATCCGGGATTGTTCCTTCTTCTTCATCGCGGTGGAAAACCGCTGCTAATGCAGTATTTTTCGCTGTTACGGTATATATATATATATATATATATATATATATATATATATATATATATATATATATATATTATATATATATATAATATATATATATATATATATATATATATATATATATATATGTATGTATGTATGTATATATATATATATATATATATATATATATATATATATATATATATATATATATATATATATATATATATATATATATATATATGCATATACAAGATGTTTCGAAATTAGAGCCCCCCCCCCCTCTACATCATAAACTAAAATTGATATGGACAAAAACAAAAGTAATTCAGAACAGGTATTTATTTAAGTTTCTCTCTGAGTAATTAATATTTTGTGTGGCCTCCATCTGCCTGTACCACAGCCTGCATTCTTGAGGGGTATGATTTCAGCAAATAGCAATGTTTTCACACACATTAAGGTCAGGGGAGCTACCTGGAAATTCACTTGACGAGAAGAAATCGATACTACTGTTTCGAAGCAGCTCCTGTGTCTTATCATGCAAAAATGTGACTTCTTCAACAGATAACACATTTTCAGGATCTTTGAGGAAAGGAAATACTCCACCAGTAAGCACAGTTTCTCTGAAGTATTCGCCATTCCATGGCTGTCCTTTTTCTTTGATGATCCATATCAACCATTTGGCTGTGAAACAGAAAAATTTCCAAACATTCAGGAAATTTCACAGCTTGGTGATAGCTCACATCATCGCTGATATCATCCAACTTTGCAGCCCAAATGATGTCATTTTTATGATTTGGCTTCCTATATATATGGATGAAATTTATCACATCACCGTGATTCATATAAAAGCATTAAGCTACAAATGTCCTTTAATGTCCAATTCGCTCTACCTCGGAAATAATATATTTTTCCTACATGTTACCCTAGGGGGAATTTTTTTTGATATATATATATATATATATATATATATATATATATATATATATATATATATATATATATATATATATATATATATCTTATATATGGCTGAGGGTCAATCTATATGTGTATATTTCCGTGTAATATGTTTGCAATTTGGGAAAATCCAAAGAAATAACCAAACAAGCTCCTTAGTGCTATTAGGAGTTTGTATGGAATTCAGGACACACTTTTCTTCAACATTATAATTTATATCTGCATGGATCTCTTTGTTCTATGAAAATGGACAAAACGAATAAACGAACATTAATGCCATACGTGCAGATATTTTCCGATTAGTATGCTGCTCTTGCATAGCATTCAGAAAAACAAGTGCTCAGTTGTTATCACAAATTGTGAACAAAACTTTTGCTTTCCTAACTCCAAGCGAAATTTCCACAGGCAAATATCTTCATGGAATAAAAGCTATTTTCCGAATAGAAGAAATACTTATTGCAACGACAAACTTTCGTAACACATTCCCCTCACTTTCATAACGGAACGACGTTATGTTTTCCATTTAGAAATGTTCAGTGCGAAGGTCAGGTTTGGATAATATTTTTAGAGCTTCTTTCCTATTTCTTTTATAGATGGCATATTTTTATTCTTCCTCTCCTTCAGTATTTTCTTATTATTATATCTTTCTCAAGGTAAGCTATGATTTTGTTTTCTCTTTTTCAATTCATTCGTCTGTACGAGTATTAACAAAATTGGGCGAAAACAACTAAAAGCTTTTCTTTTTGTTACTCACTGTTTTGGTCATCAGTCACGTAGACTCTAAATCTGATAAAGTAACTTTTTCACTTTATTATTATCTATTGTAAATAATGCAAATCGAAAGAATAGGATACCTTCTGGGTTGTTTGTGAAAGGAAGTGTTAACGGCGGAGAGTATTTAAGTAATATATAGACTTACTTATGGCATTAATATTGTTTTTTTTTCTGGAATCACTGTTTATGTGGTATTATTATAATGTTTTTTACTGTGTAAGTGGCATTCCCAGAAATATAAGTGACTACCGAGAAGCTATTATACAAGATGTGATGTGATATATGAAGTTTGTGAGCGCGAGATTTGTTTGCATTTTGGTTGGGGTGAAATATCCCATTGACGGACGTCAGTTATTTTATGCCGATTTTGTTATGTAAATGGTTGTAAATGCGTTTGTGAATGGGTCATTCAATTGGAATTGATTACATTATGTGAATGTGTTGGTTCGTTATCAGTTTGATAGTATAATAGTTATTAACAATTCTATTAAAAAGTTGTTTGTGTTAGATGCATATCATCTGAATTCGATATTTGCCTTTTTAAGAATTTTAAGTTTTTCTTCTTTAAGCGCAGTTTATTCATTTAATCTCAACTAAAAACATCTTAATCCATCGGCTACAATTTAATGAATTAGAGTATGATAAAACAGTATTAAGTATATTGATTAATTACTTCTCCCAAAATTTTTGAAAACTAATAAGCTAATTGTCCTTTTGTGTTTGTGAAAGAAACTATTATAATTGCTTTGGCACAGGATTGCAGTCTTTGATTGGCCTTTCTGTTATTATTATTATTATTATTATTATTATTATTATTATTATTATTATTATTATTATTATTATTATTATTATTATTATTATTTATTTGTTTATTTATTTATTTATTTTTGTCTGTCACAGTCATCCTATTGAACTGGGTGGTTTTTATAGTGTGGGGTTCCGGGTTGCATCCTGCCTCCTTAGGAGTCCATCACTTTTCTCACCATGTGCGCTGTTTCTAACAGCACTCGGTTCTGCATGAGTCCTGGAGCTACTTCGGCCTCTAGTTTTTCCAGGTTCCTTTCCAGGGGTCTTGGGATCGTGCCTAGTGTTCCTGTGATTATGGTACAATTTCCACTAGCATATCCCATATCCCTCTTATTTCTATTTTCAGGTTCTTTCTCATCTACTATGGTGTCCCATGGTACTGCGACATCAATGAGCGATACTTGCTTCTTAATTTTGGCCATCAGCGTCAAGTCTGGTCTGTTGGCACGTATCACCCTATCTATACTGATACCATAGTCCCAGAGGATCTTCGCCTGATCGTTTCCTATCATTCCCTCAGGTTGATGTTCATACCACTTATTACTGCAAGCTAGGTGGTGTTTCTTTCACATGCTCCAGTGGAGGGCTTTTGCTATTGAATCATGCCTCTTTTTGTATTGGTTCTGTGCAAGCGCCAAACATTCGCTTGCTATGCGGTTTATGGTCTCGTCCTTCATATTGCACTCCCTGCATATGGGTGAGATGTTATTTCCATCTAATGCTCTTTGGACATATCTTGTTCTTAGGGCCTGATCTTGTGCCGTTGTTAACATTCCTTCTGTTTTCTTCTTGAGTTCTCCCCTCTGTAGCCATTGCCATGTTTCATTGCTGGCCAGTTCTTTAGTCTGTCTCATGTATTGTCCGTGCAGTGGTTTGCTGTGCCATTCCTCTGTTCTGTTTTTCGTTCTCCTGTCTGTATATTTCTGGGTCTTCGTCTACTTTTATCAGTCCTTCTTCCCATGCACTTCTTAGCCACTCGTCTTCGTTGCTTTTCAGATATTGCTCCAGTGCTCTGCTTTCGATGTTGACGCGGCCCTCTATGCTTAGTAGACCTCCTTCCTTCCTTTCGTGTTATGTATAGTCTGTCTGTATTTCCTCTTGGGTGTAGTGCTTTGTGTATTGTCACGTGTTTCCTAGTTTTCTGGTCTGTGCTGCGGAGTGCAGCCTTCGTCCACTCCACTACTCCTGCGGTGTATCTGATTACTGGGGCTGCCCATGTGTTTATTTTTTATTATTATTATTATTATTATTATTATTATTATTATTATTATTATTATTATTATTATTATTATTAATGATAATTTAATAATAATAATAATAATAATAACAACAACAACATCCCTCCCACTAAGGGGGTTAATGTCTAAATTCCACCATTTTGCAAATTTTTTGACATTTGTTAGTCCAGTTTTTTATAGGTATTTTACTAGATTTTAACAGAAGTGTAGACAGATATACAGAAAAGCTCTGTAGTTCCCTCACCCCTTGTGCCTAGTGCATAACAGCACAAATGAAAGTAAAATTATTTTTAGCAAAATCACTCAATGTATCAGAACGATGGGGAAAAATATAAATGTGTTTTAAAAAAAGTTATGTATAACCTTCCCCTCCCCTTTTGATTTTGAGTCACATTGTTGTCAACGGAATTGATCTAGTTTAATAAACACAGTCACGAGACACCTCTAAATGTGGTGATCAACACGGGGAACCCTGATCATTTTAAAAGTATATTAAAGTCCTTATATCTTGACAACCCAGCCATATCTAGTTTTTGCATGACTTTAGGAAAAGTTTTTAAAAATTCTTCTGGTTTTTTTTTAGCGCTTTATAATGTGCATTTTCATCTCTCGTGAAGAGCAATTTGGCTAAGATTGTCTTTATAGTCCTCACCATATTATGACGCCAAATTATCAGGTTTTTACACTCGGACAAATTCTTCACGAGAAGTTCAGAGAATACACAAACACACGGCATACAGATGCTATCTTGACATACTGTATAGTAAAAGAACAGTGGCTGTCCAAGAATAGTAGGTCATCACTTGCAAAGCTTTACCATAATGCTAATGTTCTATTTCTTACAAAGTAATTCATAAGAATTATTGATGGCTTTCAAAATATTCAAACTAACTTGAATAATTAGCATTCCATTCTCAACATCATTCTAGGGTGGCTGAAATCCCAGTTTGCCAGATCCAGTAAGTTCATTTTTAGTTTTCTGAAAAGAAAACTATTGTGCTGGCTTTGTCTGCCCATCCGCACTTTTTTCTGTCTGCACTTTTTCTGTCTGTCTTCAGATTTAGAAAACTACTGAGGCTAGAGGGCTGCAAATTGGCATGTTGATCATCCACCCTCCAGTCGTCAAACATCCCAAGTTGTGGCCCTCTAGCCTCAATAGTTTTTATTTTATTTAGGGTTAAAGTTAGCCATAATCATGCATCTGGCAACGATATTGGCCAGGCCACCACCGGGCAGTGGTTAAAGTTTCATGGGCCGCGGCTCATACAGCATTATACCGAGTCCACTGAAAGATAGATCTATTTTCGATGGCCTTGATTATATGATGTACAGAAAACTCGATTGCACCATAGAAACTTCAGCGCATTTTTTACTTTTTTTCTAAACTATTCAGAAACGTTTACAATAACATAGAAACCACAGTCACATCATGGAACGCTTTCTTGATTTCCTCAGAAAGTAAAGTCAGGATTAAGGTGGGATGGGGTGGGGCGGTTAGTAGATCTACTTTCCACTGAAAACCTTTTATTCGAAATGGGAAGTAGAATGAAGACACCTGCTTTGCAATGGAATGAATTAGCATTTACAAGCTTGTGTTCGAGTCTCAATGGAAAATGGAAAGTGGCTCTTATTTATTTCAAAGGCAAGACAGTAAAATGTAACCATTAAATACTAAGTTCTGGTTAATGAGACCTATAAATATCTCTCTCTCTCTCTCTCTCTCTCTCTCTCTCTCTCTCTCTCACTCACACACACACACACACACACACACACATATATATATATATATATATATATATATATATATATATATATATATATATATATATACATATATATATATATATATTTATATATATAAACACACACACACAGGCAGTCCTTGGGTTATGATGGGTCCGGCTTACAATGTTCTGAGGTTACAATGCTTTTCAAATATATTCATCAGATATTATTTCCCGGTTTACAGCGCATGTTCCGGGGTTACAACGCTTACGACGCCAACCCGAAGGAAGAAAAATAGCTACAAAATGGCAGAATAATAAAAATTTTGAGGTTTTTGATGAGAAACTCAATAAAAATGCAGTTTACATCGTTTTAAATACGCCCAAGCATAAAAGTAATGTTTTCTTAGGAATTTTGACGATTTTCGACGATTTTTCAGCTTATGACGCAGTGTAGGAACGGAAACCCCATTGTAAACCGAGGACTGCCTGTATATATATATATATATATATATATATATATATATATATATATATATATATATATATATATATATATATATATATATATATATATATATATATATATATATATAGTGTGTCTGTTTTCTCACTTTGAAACTGAGGACTGTTATAACAAACAGACTTTAGATCCACATCAATATTGATGCCTCCCCCTAGCAACGAAATCTCTTATTTCGTCGACATGAACTGAAATTGTTGTCCGTAAGATAGTTTGGGTACATATGAAATACTTCAGGCATTTGTGCTGTGGTGGATTTTAAATTTCTTGATAAAATATGAGAAATTCATGTGTGTGTGAGTGAGAAAAGGTTTTTATGCTTATTTGTTTTAACCTTTTTTTTATGCGTGACAGTCATAAAAGGCGTAAGTAAAAGAGTAACAGATTTCTAACCAATTATGAGAAAATCAATGTCATTCATTATTATTATTTTTTTTTTCCTGTTTCGCTAAAGATAATTTGTCGATTTGTTTGTTTGATTCTCTCTGGGAGCGGCCTAAGTTAGTTCCCATGGAGTGCTTGTTTGTAAACTATTTAAATATTCACTTATTTCTCCAATAATTTGATACATTGTTATTTGAGTTCATGTTTGATTATTTGAGTACATATTGTTTATCGCTATGTGAGGCACAAAAAGAATAGATTTTATTGCCATCAGCCAAATGAATTCACCAACTACAACAACAACAGATATGATTGTTTATAAATTTATGTATTCCTACAAGATTAGACTTTAAAGTATATTGTAGTATATGCAAAATTATTGAGACAAATGTGGGAAGTATTCTGAACATTGCTGAATAACTTTTTCAGTACCAGACACTCCAGTATTTAATTGTTGTCTCGTTATCGTTAAAGAAAAAGGAGCTCTTTTCTCGCACCCTTGCATGTTGAAGTGCTTCATCATGGATAGCTCACTAGTTCATTATTGCTTGTGCTTGGAGTTCATTGTCTGTAATGCTTGTGCTGGGAGTTCCTTTTCTGTAATGCTTGTGCTGGGAGTTCCTTTTCTGTAATGCTTGTGCTGGGAGTTCCTTTCCTGTAATGCTTGTGCTGGGAGTTCGTTGTCTGTAATGCTTGTTCTGGGAGTTCCTTTTCTGTAATGCTTATACTGGGAGTTCCTTTTCTGTAATGCTTGTGCTGGGAGTTCCTTTTCTGTAATGCTTGTTCTGGGAGTTCCTTTTCTGTGATGCTTGTGCTGGGAGTTCCTTTTCTGTAATGCTTGTGCTGGGAGTTCCTTTTCTGAAAAACCATCATGCCAGTTTAACCTACCAAGTCAATCATACGTTGATGGACTACGTCACACTATCTTTCGTTTTTTATCATTTTAGTACCTGTATTTTGTTGTATATTCTTATCTTCAGCTAAAATCTTTATCACCCGAAGTTTATACCTTTTAGAAATAGACATATTTCTGGGATATAGGTCAAGCGGTCAAACCTCAACAACTGCTACGTTAGACATACCACCACGACACTGCGAACACGTTTGTACACTCACTGCAACAAGGCGCAATTTTATTCACTCCCTCGAAGCTACTCTCCAGTCACTAACACAGATCAGAAAAATTAATTATAAAGATTATAGATGGCTGAGGTCCTGAGCGTCAACCGCAATCACAACTCCATGTCAAGCGGAATACAAATTATTTTACTTTTTGCCAACTTCGGGAGTCCCAGGTCGGTGGGTTATAAACGAAGGAGGATGAACTACCCCTTATTAGACAGACTGCCAAGGAGTACGACTACTCCGAACAGAGATACAGCCCAAAATGCGCGAAGAAGCTTCGGAATCACCCCCACGCCAGTGCCTCCACCCTTAAGTCAATCACGTATACGTAGCCAGGAGAAAGGCACGGGACGGCGCGGTGGCCGAGAAGCGCGAGGGAGGTTCACTTTCCTAGTTGACAACAGAGCCAGGAATGGTACCGAGGACTGATGAAAAACAGCAATGTGATGACTTCATGTCTTTTTTTTTTTACTTATCTTAAACGCTCTCACCTTGCTGTTAAATATGCTCAGTAAATGCCACCTAGATCTAGAGCAACAATATCAACTTACTGTTAATCCCTTGCCGGATACCCGGACCTAGAGCAAGAGCCTGGGCTGGCATAAAACCAGCTAAATTGGCAACAAAAGCTATTCATAAATAAATCCTCAGGGGATGGAGAAAAATAAAAAATATTTTATATAACGAAGATCTTATTACTCTTTTCTTTGGAAATTTACCGAATGAAAAGTTAAATAAACAAAAACATGATGGTAAAAACTTTGTCTCTGCAAGAAGAAATGTACTCATTTTAACAGAAATTACATTAGAGAGAAAATGTAGCCTTATAACGCGCATATACATACAGATACACACATACACATGCGCGCACACACACACACACACACATATATATATAAATTTATATATGTATATGTGTGTGTGTGTGTGTGTGTGTGTGTGTGTGTGCGGGCGCGTGCGTAAGGACATAACCTTCCCAGTGAAGAAATCTTCTTGACCAAAATATAGCTCGATGCTAACTGAACATCACCTGTCATTAACCGTGTCCCCTTTCAAATTAATAACAACCTTCCACTTTTGAAGTTTTCTTTTGATGTTTCATTTCGTAAGGACTTTGTCACTCTTTGATCTCCTAATTCCAACATTTTCTAAATAATCCTCTATCCTGTTAATGTTCTACCTGCTTTTCCTTCCTTTTTTCTTCGTCCTCTGCTCATTTCTTATTTCCTCATTAATCATTTATTAATTTCTTTCTGAATATGCATGAATCTCGTTTAGGGTTCTGGTCTTTCCCGAATGTTCTCAATTATTCTCAGTTATTCTCGTCTCTTGTCCACGTTCAAAGCAATCTTTGTCGAGCAGATTTCTTTCACTTATTATAGTAAATTCACATTATCCCACCTTAATGCTGTCATTTAACAGAATGTCGATATTTTTATCGCCTCTTAATATTTCATTTTCGTTGATTGTTAACCTTGTGCAATTGCTTCCCATTGGCGTCGGTTTAATGATTCTTCTGATACAGGTTTCATTGTTGTGGTTATGAGTTTTTATGGAACGCTTTTGCAGTATAGTACGATTATCTAATTTGCTATTGTGTCGACTGAAGTTCAAAGCGAATTTCAGCTTTTAATAAACTCACAGAGACATTCATCTATTTTTCATACTAATTCTCTACCCAGATATATTCACGGAAATATTGCTCGGTATATACTGGTGGTTTGGTATTACAATGTTTTAAGACTACCACTTCATATCTTATCTAATACCTCTGAGATGTTCCTTGCTGTTTTTTCTGTAATAAAATGGTCTTCCTTTAAATTTATAGCCGTACGTTGTCTAGTGCAATGAGCTACACATATGCGCTCATTATGAATAGCATGTAACAGTTGTATTAATGTAAGCAAATTATAGGTAATTCAAGTCAATAAAAACCTCATAGTAGGTGAAAATGACAGCAGTTTATTTTTTCCTTACTTTCATAATAATTTTATTTAAGGAAAAATGAGAAAACGGGTTGCCAAGCGGTAAACAACCATTGGAAACTTATGATTCTCTTAAGATCATTTTAAAACTTTTTGTTTTGACCCAGCTCTTTTTTTTTTAATCCATATATTATCCCTGAATGGTGGCTCGTCGTTTCTAAAAGCTTTCTTTGCGGTATTAATCACTGTTCCAGATAGAACAAAAAAATTAAAGAAATGGCACGATAAAAAGCAAAAACAAATAGTATCCCTGCTTTATGCAGTTACGGAATTTCATGGTCACGGTTATCTCGATTTCAAAGATTTGCGAAAGCTTAACTGTCTGATAAGCATTAAATTGAATGCACCGACCCTTGTAAAAGAAGACATAACGGTGTAATCCTTGTAAAACCTGCATATATGGGCTAACTGCAACATTTTCGGGAAAGCTGGAATGCACGAGAACGAGAAACTGCATCGCTGGTTGTCTGACCTGGCAACTCTTGCAACGTTGCTTTTGATCAGGATATGGACCGTAATACGAAATTTGTGGAGGAGGGGGTATGGCTAGCATCCTCATTCCAAAAAAGAACTTGTAAACTGAAACGGCATCACCTCTTGGAGCCACTCCTTCTTAAGGGAAAAAATTCAAATGTGAAGAATATTACATATGTATATGTATATATATATATATATATATATATATATATATATATATATATATATATATATATATATATATATATATATATATATATATATATATATTTATTTATTTATTGTGTGTGTGTGTAGAAACACAGCCATGTATATATAGTGTGTATATATGTATATATATATATATATATATATATATATATATATATATATATATATATATATATATATATATATATATATATATATGATTAGATGATTGGCATTTCAAAGAAAACAAAGTATCCCCTTGCCTTGAATAACCATGCATGAGGGATGGAAATCACATATTAGTTCCATGACTGTTTCATCTATTGTCGACTATGTGTCCCTTCCAGTTTGCAAGAAGATTATGAATATCAGAAAAAAAATAAACTTGGATATTGCTTACCGCTTACTTTTAGTTGTAGTTGGCAAAGTTCATTATCACGAGACTACCATTTCTTTTACAGAAAAATACTTTATAAATAAGTTTTGCCCTCAGTTTAACTTGAAAAACTATAAAACTATGATTTCTATACCTAGCTGGCCAACGAATAAATTTGAGTAGGTTAAAGGGTCATATATTCATAGATGAGTCATTTCAATGTATGCATGCCTATATATGCGTAGTGTGAATGTTATCCAGACCAAGTTAGCTGGCATTTCTGGTAAGACATCCGCGATTCACTTTCTGCAAAATTCAGGACGAAGTTAAATGTTATCTGATTCAATGTACGTAGTGAATAAGTTAATGAGAGAAAATGGATTGGTCGACTTCCCAGCAATGAAATGGTAAGCTGATTAAGGCCTGTTCTGCGTAATATATATATATATATATATATATATATATATAT
Organism: Macrobrachium rosenbergii; assembly: GCA_039081455.1. Classification (NCBI taxonomy): domain Eukaryota; kingdom Metazoa; phylum Arthropoda; class Malacostraca; order Decapoda; family Palaemonidae; genus Macrobrachium; species Macrobrachium rosenbergii. The sequence goes on along the minus strand of JANJGK010004037.1, from coordinate 50,151 downwards.
ATATATATATATATATATATATATATATATATATATACATATGTTCGTTACCTAAAGCTTTTCAGATTGTATCTTTTCCCTCTCTCTTTTTCTCTTATTCGCAACAAGATTGTATTCCCAACTCTTTGCGCAGATAATTTTGCAAACAATCTGTAAAGCTGATCAATCAGCTGCGGCATCTGAAGTAAGATATCAAATCAAAGAAATGTATCTGCAGCGACCATTTAACATATCATATTCATAATGCAGTTAGTCAGCATAGGAAAGTAGAAATTGAAATTGAATCATAATGAGCGCCATCAAACAGAGGCCATGAAAAGTTTTTGAGAAAGCCAGGCACCGAGGTATCTTGAAGATTTGTCAACATGGAAAACATCTCATCAACTATTATTTTTTTTTTTTTCACTAATGCGGTTTTAAAGTAACCGGACACGTCTATGAATTCGCGAAAGAAAACGTAAATGGTCAACAATACTGTGGAAACTACTGTATGTTAATTATGTGCATTTTCGCTACTGGGTTGTTTTGGCAGAAGTAAGTCTTCTATTTTTAATTTGCAAAATCGTCAAAAGTTATATTTCCTTGTTATATACAATAATGTTGATTCGTTTTATTTATTATTTATATGAAATTTAGTACTGATCTTCATTCTCAGCCTAGTAGTTATAGGCTAATCTCCTTATAGAGTAGTGTATATAATATATTTATATATATATATATATATATATATATATATATATATATATATATATAATATATATATATATATATATATATATATATATATATATATATATATATATATATATATATGATATTTCAACTCCACTCAGAACTCCGTCATATGGTGATTTGTTGGTTTTCAGTAAAACACGCTGCCTGACGTAAAATGGTTATGCTTTGTTACATAATTCCCGCACGTAAGCGCTTTAGCGCTTCACATATATATATATATATATATATATATATATATATATATATATATATATTATATATATATATATGTATATATATATATATATATATATATATATATATAAATATATATATATATATATATATATATATATATATATATATATATATAATCTTCTTCTTCTTCTTTTAACGTGCTTTTATTCCCATTTTTGTATGGGGTAAGCACGATGCCTTCTTTTGATGGACTTTTTGATTTGGCTTTGGGGTAGACCTGTGGTCTCGATCGGCTGCCCTGCCTGACATCGCTTAGACCCCGGTACGTATGTTTCATGTATCATACCCGACCCAACGCCCTTTCTTCCCAGCAGCGAGAAGTTATTGCGCGGGTATGGCGAGAGTTCGAGACGTGTGAGATGTTTGTTATGTTTTTAGAAGGTGTTGTAGTGGCTTTGTTTTGTGTGTGTATTTAGTCTGTAACATCCATTTGCTTTTTAAGCAAACCTATCCGTTGATTACATATATAATCCCTGGATGTCTACACGGATAGCAATGTGTCTGCCTCTCTGACCAGTCGGCTGCGGGTTTGAACCCGCGCCACAGACCTCTACGAAGTCCGATATATATATACATATATTTATGTATATGTATATATATATATATATATATATATATATATATATATATATATATATATATATATATATATATATATATATATATACATATATGATTGAAAGAGCTAAAGTGTGGCAATTATGTAACAAAGCAAAACCAATAGCCTATGCAACGTCATAGAGAGTGTTTTATTGAAAAAATCAAATCCACTTATGACGGAGTTCTGAGAGAAGGTGAAATAGATTTCTTTAGTGCTTACAGCATACATTGAAATGAAATGAACAGGCACTGGTCGTCTTACTAGTAACGGAAGGAAAAGCAGATTCAGAATTACTGTTTTCTCTACGCATATAATATAATCTTATGCTTGGGTTGTTTCCGGTATTCATTTCTCTCTCTCTCCCTCCCTCTCTCTCTCTCTCTCTGCGAAAATGACACATTTTATACCTTAATAATATTTAAAATGTCAACATTCCTTTTGTAGGAAACAGAAACTTTTCCTCTTCCCCTTTCCTTTGAAACATTTTCCTTGCCTCTCAGTCTCTCCATCAGTACTGTATTTCATTAAATTACTACAATGGTTTGAGCTTTTAAACTCTTCAGCCTGTCAGCTGACCTGTCAATAAACGTGCTTTTCAAGTACACCTTCATCCATAACTCTTTTGAATACTCACTCCATTGACACGCTTTCCATTTACAGATTTTATCTTAAAATATATTTGAAACGTAACCTTTCTTTTTGAGTTTGCTTCTTCCAGTACAGCCTATTTTTTTCGTAAAATATTTGGTCAGATTTACTCCTAAGATCTTTAGTACGTCCGGCCTCTTTCATCTGTGCTGTCCTTGACTGCATTATCCTTCCTGTTCTATATCATTAGTCAGTCATCTCTTTTCCCTGCGATTCCACTGGATAAATTCATTTTACCACACCATACCTCTACCTTACTTATTCCACAAATGACGTTTTTAGTTCTGTTTACCTAGTGGCGAATACTTAATGTCCCTTTTTCCATATAATTAACAAATTTATGCCTTTGTTTGTATTCATATTTGCATAAATCAAAAATAAAGTAACCTTGGTCGAAAATGGTTGGATGGGTGACCACCAGGAAATATGAAATTCGTGGAGAAGGGTGTATAGCCAGCACTTGTTGCAAACCGGAAGGGTATCGCCTTCTGGAGCCACTCCGTCCCTCCTAAGGGAATGGCCCCAGAGGTTGATTCCCTTTCGGTTTGCAACAAGTGTTTTTTTGGGACGAGGGTGCTAGCTGTACACCCTGCTCCACAACTTTCGCATTTCCTGGCGGTCACCTATCCAAGCACTGTCGACCAAGGTTACTTTATTTTTTTATCTATGCGTATATAAACACAAAAAAGGAATAAATTCATTAATTATATGGCAAGAAAGGGGACATTTAAGTATTCGCCACTCGGTAAACCGAATTAAAAACGTGATTGATTAAATGGTCATTTCAAAGAAGAGCAAATGATCTCATTGCCATGAATAACCAAGCATAATGGATGGAAAGCATCTACTAGTTTCATGCATGTGTCTCATTCATAGCTGATTATGTGTCATTTCAAGTTTGCAAGAATATAAGATTACGATAAAAGAAAATAAACTCTTGGATATTGGTTACTGTTTACTTTTAGATAGAGTTGCTGAAATGGGTAATCATCAGAGTACCATTTCTAATACAGAACACAAATGTTCATAAATGAGCATTGTCCGCAACTTGAATCGAAAAGAATACAAGAATGTATGCAAACATATGAATGCAAAGTGTAAATGACATCCAGACCAAGTAAGCTCCTAGTTCTAATAAGGCATCAATAATTCGGTTTGTATAGAATTCAGGATGAATTTAAATGTCATGTGATTCAGTGTATGCAACTGATGTTATCATGTGAACAGGGAATGAAATGGTGAGCTGATTTAGGCCTGTTCCGCTTAATCTATGTTCGTTAGCTTTCGCTTTTCGGAGTGTATCCTTCCCTTCTCTTTACTTCTCTCTTCCTCGACAAGATTGGCTACTTAACTCTCTGAAGCAGGATACCAATTCAAAGAAATATACTCACATTCCATTTAATATATCATCGTCTTACTGCTATTAATCAACATGAGGAATGGGAAATTGAAACGGAAACCTTATGTGTGAAACCAAATGAGGCCGTGAAAACTTTTTGAAAGAACCAGAGACGTTGCCTCTGCGGATATATGATAACCGCGATTTCATGAAGATTTGTCAAGCTGGAAAACATATCATCAATTATTATCCGTTGATTTCACTTGTCTGTGGGTATCATGTAACGAAGCACGACCTATATACAACGTCAGACAGCGTGTTGTAATGAAAACGAACGAACCCACCCATGATGGAGTTCTGAGTGAAACTGAAATGTCTTATTCAGTGCTTACAGTATATATCTCCCGAAATGAATAGGCACTGGTCGAATTACCAGTAATGGAAGGATAAGCAGATTAAGAATTATACTGTTTAATCCGTGCGTGGTAGCTTATGCATGGGTTATTCTCTCTCTCTCTCTCTCTCTCTCTCTCTCTCTCTCTCTTTTAATCCGTGCGTGGTAGCTTATGCATGGGTTATTCTCTCTCTCTCTCTCTCGCTAAAATAACACATTTGATGCGCGCTCTCTCTATCTCGCTAAAATAACACATTTGATGCCTTAATAATATTGAATATATATCAACGTTCCTTTTTTTAGAAAGCAAAAACTATTCGTATTCCCTTTTTCTTTGCACCATTTTCCTCGCCCATACATACCTTGCTTATTTTTGTCAGCCTCTCAGTCACTCTATCACTACTGTAATTCATTAAATTACTTTTGCAGTATCTACAATGGTTTAGGCTTTTCAACTCTTCAGCCTCTCAACTGACCTATCAATAACGTGCTTTTCAAGCGCGCCTTAAAATCCACAACGTTTCTGAATACTCACTCCATCGACACATTTTCCGTTTACAGATTTTATCCTAAAATTTACTTTATCAGTAACCTTTCTTTTTGAGTTTGCTTCTTGCCAGAACAAACTATTTTTCTCTGTAAACTATTTGGTCACATTTAATCCTAAATTCTTCAGTATCCCCGGCCTCTTTCATCTGTTATGTCTTTGGTTGGATTATTTTCCTGTTGCATATCATCTCTTTTTCCTTCGATTTCACTCCAGATAGATTGGTTTTCTCTACGCCATACCTCTAAATTAATTATTCCGCGACTTAGATTTTTAATGGGAAAACATGACACATATTTTAACATACCTCTCTCTGCAAATCTATTATTGCCGAATTCTCTGTACAGTTGGAATAATATGAGCCGAAAGGAAGCTAATGTCTAAACCCTTGTGTATAGGGATGGCAAATGGAATACAGCAGACTTAATAAACTCAGCCATCCACAGACGTAAGAAATAACTTCGACCAAGTCATATATATAAGCATTTATCTATATACACAGAAATATATATATATATATATATATATATATATATATATATATATATATATATATATATTATATATATATATATATATATATATATATATATATATATATATATATATATATATATATATATATATATATATATATATATATATATATATATATATATATATATATATATATATATATATATATATATATATATGTGTGTGTGTGTGTGTGTGTGTCTTGTTAGCGTTTAATCTCTAATCCAAATACATAGAATCAAGTGGTTATTTTTTGCAGTTCCTTTCATTAATGTCTTACGTATAACATTTCCTGCCCATGGTACATGTTGGAACAGATGTGGTTGCAACGAATCTTAAGTAGTTATAATCGACAGAATTATGTCGTTTAGTGGAATTTTTTTTTTTTTCTGAATAAGTTGTGGAGCCTTTACTCCCATTCAGGGAAACGTTCAGTATATTTGCTTATATATTACATTCATGATTTTGACAATCGAAAGTGACGCTTCTGGCCGAGACTGGTCATCGCGTTACTAGCACTTTCCAGTTGGTATGTCTGTAAGGTTTTAAGCAGATCTACGGGTATACTAGTATTATATGGAGGCTTGGCAATTGTAAACATAACAATAGCAAGTAAAAAATGCTACGAAGTTTCTGCGGCGCAGTGAAGTTTTCTGGACGGCATATAATGCTGTCTGAAACTCTCAGCCACGGTCCATGAAACTTTCACCAGCGGCCCATGAAATTTTCAGTCACGGCCCGGTAATGGCCTGTGTTGTTGCTACCTATAGCGGTCCCAGAAGCACGATCATGGCTAACTTCAGCCTTAAATGAAATAAAAACAACTAAGGCTAGATGGCTGCAATTTGGTATGTTTGATGATTGCGGGGGTGGATGATCAACATACAAATTTGCAGCCCTCTAGCCTCAGTAGTTTTTAAATTCTGAAGGCGGACAGAAGAAGTGCGGACGGACAGACAGATAGCCATTTCAATAGTTATCTTCCGCAGAAAACTAAAAAAATAATGAAAAACCAAGATCTTGTGCTTTTTTCCGCATTTTAGTGAAATCAAAGTTTTTGTAGATTAACAAACTGTAACCAGCTTTTATTTTCATAACTTTCTCTCTCTCTCTCTCTTTATATATATATATATATATATATATATATATATATATATATATATATACTGTATATATATATATACTGTATATAATATATATATATATATATATATATATATATATATATATATATATATATATATATATATATATATATGTGTGTGTGTGTGTATGTGTGTGTGTGTGTGTGTGTGTGTGTGTATGAGAGAGTGTGTGTACACACTCATTACACACGATTATTTATGTATTTGTACGCAGATCGTTATATCCGTACATAAAGAGTTAGATATACGGTCAATTTGCGTGTAGGTAAGCGCACATTAGCACGCTTGTATCCATCTACCAACGTCATAAACAAGATTTTCAAAGAACAAAAATGGTAAACCCTTCAGACACCTTTCCTTTAAGGTGATAAAGCTTAGGCTATATTATAAACAAATGTATATATTTGAATAGTCTTAGCCTTTCCCGTCTGAAGGGTGAAAGCGCTTAAGGGCTTAAGTTTTGTTCTTTGTTTTATGGTCAATTATTATTCCAGGTTCGCCCACCGTGCTAGCATATTACTAGGTACCTACAGTAATTCGTTTCTTCGTTAACAGACGCACAATGGGCTTTTAAGGTTTGTGGCCATACGCGTATACATACGATTCATTGTTATGACGACTGAACACCTAATGTTAGCAAGGCCTTGTCAACAGAGACAAAACACAGAGAGGCATAGCCTAGTCTGAGGCTGGCTCATTAAATTTCGAGACCTTTATGTAAAAGGAGTTGTCATTGTAGGAAGGCACGTTTACTGTGAGGAGGGGTGTTAGATACCAACTGCGCTTTCTCTGTGTGATGTATTTTCATTATTCACAAGTAAATATGAGTAACTATGCACGTAGACAAAGTTGGATTTGTGCACACAAATATGTGTATGTATAAAAGGAAGGGGACCGGTGCAGGAACACTCAGATTCCTTACATACACTTATTATCGCAGTCACCGTTTCTTGATCCATGGCCCATCTTCACGGTATCTAAAGCTATAAAATTTAAAACAGTATTTTCCATCGGTAACGATTATTTTTAACAAGGGCAAAAAAAAAAAAAAAAAAGAAAGGCGGGATTTGATGGAAATCTAAGAGGGAGACCAGACATTTTCATTTTCCGTTGTCCTTTGAAACCCGAGAATTCCCTTTGCACTTTCTTTTTCTTGCTCTGGTTTCCTCAGTTTTTTGTTCTTCGTCGTGTTGTCAATCCGATCGCTAGCGTGTCATCAGACTCCTTTAAAACATGATCTTTTCATCAATTTTCCCTCTAGGCCTCTTGTACCAGTCACTTTTCCTTCTCCGGTGCCGGATTCCCACATTTGTGCCACCAGTTGTTTTTGTACATGTTTAATGGTCCATTTCAGTGTAAGTTTAAAACTTCTTGAAGTTCAATAATGTAGATATTAACGTCTAACAGTACAGAAGTGGGATTCCGCGAATATTCCCAAGTTTCAGTTCCTTGAGTAATCCCGCTTGTTACGCAAGATTTTTCGTTATCT
>JANJGK010004037.1:0-37500 GCA_039081455.1 Macrobrachium rosenbergii | reverse complement strand
TTCGGTAAAATGTAAGTCACACTTGAACATTTAACAGTATTAATCTAGTTCCAGTTGAAGAAATAACGATTGAGAGCCCTTGTGTGTCCGAAACTGAGATATCGTGTTCTAACAACTCCAGCCCTTCTTTTCTTTGTTAATCTCTATTTGCATACAAAAGGATATCGCTCAGATTATCAGCGAAGGTTCGAATTCCTCGGGGCAGCAAAAACTAAACCTCCTTCAATCAATCAATCAATCAATCAAGAGAGAGAGAGAGAGAGAGAGAGAGAGAGTTACTTGCTTTAATCTTGAGATCTATATCTTTAGCTTTCTTTTGCTGCATATCATCTTTCTCTCAGTCTCTCAGCCAAAACAAAACGTACAGTCCTACAACTAAGATGCTAGCGAGCATTAATTTTAAAATCATGAAAAAAGTGTTGGCCTGGAATTGCGGGTGCACATGACAGCAATTTAAGCGGGACTGACACCTCAGCTAGAGGAGATAACCCCAGGAACAAATGAAACATAAAAACTAGAAATATTATGGCCTGTCCACATTAGCGGGCATGCCCGTCGGGCACTTCCAGCTCTTTGCATTTTCTCTTGCTTCTGAAGCAGTGTTACCAGACAATCTCATCACTCTGACTCCATACTCAATCGGTCAGTATAGTGGAACGGGTTATGGGAACAGTGTTTGCCCATCTGGCAGTGCCCGCCAGTGTGGACAGATTTTTTCAGTCATGCTAGATCTCGCATTACTCTACAAAAAAGAATTGGTGATGTTCGCACACAACTATTTTACGCATACATTGATGATACTAACCAAGAAATTCAGTCTCATTGTTCTACATATTGCTATAGTTGGTTATTATTATTATTATTATTATTATTATTATTATTATTATTATTATTATTATTATTATTATTATTATTATTATTATTATTATTTTCTCAAAACTGAATTGTAAAACTAAATCCGGAAAAGGCTTTGTAATCTTCAAAACTGGCAGATCATATTCTAGCTCGAGATTACTACCTGCATATGAGTTAACTCTTCTTTGTATTTCTTCTTTCTAGGTGATTGCTAAAACATTGTATGTTATTCCTCTTGAATATATGTAAATTGTACATATTTATTCTGTTCCATAGAAAGGAGACTGTTAAATTTGTCTAAACTCGGGCCTTGACACTCTAACCTCAGGTACTTGGTAAAAGGACAAGTTTTTAATTAGTGAACGGGCATCATCATATGATGATCTATAGCAGGTTTTGAGTGATGGACGGGCTAACTCATATAAGCATTAATATAACATGTCATACGACTTGGATGAATTTAGCGGGAAAGATGTTCATATCACTTCAATGGTCGATAAATGACTTATGGCAACTTTAGTAGGTCAGCACAGGAGTCAGAACAGAGGGGGTCAGGCGATCAGTGTGCCTTGAGACTTGATGAATTAATGTATTGCCCCTCTGTATCCCCTGACGTCTTTTTATTTATTTGCTCACGAATATCCCTTGATTGCTGTTGGTTTTAGTTCTTTTCTTTTATGATATTAGGTCAGCTATAACTGCGATTTTGCAAAGCAATATTAGAAAAAACTTGTATAACTCACAGAAAGTTACTGCATCTCCCCATCTCAGTAAATCTCTTTAATATTTTACAACAAATATACTCAGAATTTGTTACTGATTTTATTTCATATCTGTTATGATATTGTGTGAGCTGTAATTATAATTTTACAAAATAAAATAAAATAAATTATTGGAAAAAACGTGTATAACTTGGTAAAGTCCGCATACTTTTACGAGTGTCTTGTAAAAGAGGCCCCGCACATTGTTGTAAATAGTCACTTTCAAGTTCCCGTGGAAGGCAGGGAAAAAGTTTTCGAATTTTTTTCTTACACCATGTGCATTTGCATATCTTCCTCTTTCCATTCACGTGTTTATTTCCTAAATTGTCCAGTCTGGGGGTGTGTTTAATATATATTTACCCCGTCCCTGAAGGAATGCTTCGGAATTTTTTTCGAGTCCCGACATACATTGCACACCTTCGTCAAGTACCTAATCACATTTTCACCACTCTACCTTGAGGACTTCCTTGCAATTTCATCAACTTGCGTCTTTTAATTATTCAACTTGTTAATTGCTCTCATTATAGCGCCAATAGTAACTTAGTCATTCTAAAAATTTACCCTAAAACCTTCCACTCATCACGAACACCTGCATTTGAGATACTCATTCCACAGACACAGACAGCACCTTTTCAGTACGATTTTCTATTCAGAGATCCAATTGTTGATCAGTTACTTTGCTCCCTGCCTCTGCTTACCTAGAGAAAAACCTATTCTTTCACACAAACTTATTCACACTTACCTTTATATTTTTTTTTTAATTCGTCCTTTCCCTCTCTATTTGACATCTAATCCATCCGAATGTATATTTGTACTTGATGTTTCTTTAGTGTACACAGACATCAAATATCAAATTGGGTAAGTAAAACAAAATTCCCACCTCTTATATTTGGCAAGAGACCTCGAAAATATCCTTGAAAGAGTCAAGATGAGTGAATGGCATTTCTCCGTGTTCCTTGCCCTAGCATAAGCTCCCGTCTAAATCATTGCACCCGAAGGTTTCCGGCCTTCAGTAAAATGGACAATTTCAAGGAAACTCGGCTTCTTTCATCACAGAAAGCAAAGTCGGTTTCGTCTTGCAGTTCTCTAAAAATTCCACTTTTGAAGTACATCCCCTTCTCTCTGAGTAATGAGCCTCGATCGATTATTTCTAGGTTTTCATCGTTTCTTTGAAATCAGTTCCTTTTGTCAGCTATACCCTGTCCCTATCAGGGGTAAAATCTCCCTCGTTCCCTGTATCTCCTCACGCCACTTCTCTCTCTCTCTCTCTCTCTCTCTCTCTCTCTCTCTCTCTCTCTCTCTCTCTCTCTCCTTTTGCACAGAGGCGATGCTCCGTTCATTAGCATAATGCTTGATTCTTGATCTGCCGAGACATCCCTCGCAACCTAATTCACTTAGACTCATTATCCCATTGTCTCTCCCTTTGATCGTTCACTTGATCCTTCCCATTTTCCTTACATCTACATATTGAACCCTGACGCAAGATAATTGAGTCTGCAAGGTACAAGCCGTTCTGGGAAACAAAATTCTTATCCCTGCACACTGCACCCGCCTTCTCTTATGAGCAAGTCTTTCATGTTTCCCTGTTGTAATTTCCTAGATGCTGTCTTTTCTCCGGTAATGCAGTCTTCCCTTATTCCCTTTGAAATTTACATTCTCAGGATTCTTCGCATTTCTCTGCATTGTGTTCCGATTCCTGCCTTTCCGAGTTTCTAATGTGATTGTGTGTTTTGTAACTATTTCCAAATGCAACCATACTCACACATTAATTCGTTTTCTCTCTTATGATCTAATATTTCTTATTCAGTTATTACTTAAAAACAGCTTCTTTCTTTTCAAGTTTTCTTCGATTTTTCAAACAATGCAACGTTTACAAATCCATTCTTACTTTCACCAGCTCATATATCTCTTCTAATTGCTACTTAATTTTCATTCTATTTTTTCTCGTGTCGACATGATTTGGCCTTCTGCCTTACAATACAATTACTGCGTCCAGTTTCTTTTCTTCCTAAGTAATTATCTTTCTCGTCCGAAAAAAAAATATTCCGGCAGCTAGCAATTATCTTGCTCAACCATTTTTTTTCCATTCTGTCCACTCATAGCAAAGCTTAAAAACAGATGAGATTTTTATTATTGTACCCATCCAGTGGGCTTTCATTACAATATCTTATTTACTTCATGTGTAATGGGATGAACCTGCGTTGAACAGGTTTATGAATGAAGGTGGGCCGCAGGTCGTAAGTCAGCGTTGATTTATACATAAGTTAAAGTAGTTCTTGTCCAGGTAGATCTGGGACTTTCTGCTCCTCTGGTGGCCACAGGAGCGTAGCTGGCACTCTGAGACAATATTCTCCCAGGGATGAGTGGAAGATATTTCCAAACCATATCCTTCTCTCTTGGATTATCTTCTCTATTTATGGAACTTCCGTAATAACCTTTACGGCATCTTTTTCCATTGTCCTGAATTTAGTTATGCACTGATTCGTAGGATATGAGTCTAAGTTCTAGAAAATGACAGAAAGCAGACAATGGAAATCATCACACCAGAGAATTCATAAGATATAAAAGAAAAAATGGGCATACATGGAAAAACACATAGAGTGTAAGTCGAGGACTAGAATAGGAGTAGGGGCAATCTTTCCGATTTAGGTGTATGTGCTTTTTAATATGTGAAGCTTGAAAGATTAAGTCAGTGGTAGGGAACCAAACCGATTAATGTCTGATGTTAGACAAGACCTTTTCTGAAGGTTAACTCATCCATAACAATAATTGTTAAAAGAAATTTTAATGTGCAGGCAGACAAAAATATGTTCAAGACACGCATATGTCGGTATGAAAACTTGTATTTGAACGAATCATTCATAAGAATAATGCAATAAAAGAGTAAAGCTAAGCACGAGTTAAAATATTCTCAGTTTTTACTATTACGCTACTCTTCTAGAGCACTAGTTTTCTATAAAAAAAAATTTCATCAATTAACATGCTTTACTACTTATTGCCAATTTTTGGTTATGAGTTTTTCAAAGGCTTAGTTCGGACCTGCTTGAGCTCTCTCTCGCTGATACTCCTGGGGCAGTGGATGGTTTGAAAAGATTTATTACAAGAAATTATGGTTAAAATTGTCTATTTGCCTAAATTCTCAAGCTCAGAAAAGAGCCTAACAGGTAATCAAATACATGAGTTGGACACATCACAGCAAGCTGATTATTTGATAGCAAAAACACAAGCAAATAGGGAGCAAATACACACCTGACTTCGAATTAGGTTAATCACATGATGCCTTCTTCACCTGGGTTTGTACCTTACTTCAATCGAATAACTTAGACGTATTTTAGTCATTATTCAGGTTATAAACTTAAGTAGGTTTAAATGGTTACCTCACACAGGCTGTGTCATATGTGATTTCCAGTATTAAGGAAAAGGTCTATTCCAAAAAAAACCTGAACTTCAGTGATCTGTAAACTATATTCATTATAATATTGACTTCAAATTATTGCCAAGCGTAGCAATAACTTTGATCCATCCTTACTTTTCATAAAAGCACACAACGTGAAAATTTAATTGGTCAGGTGATTAAAAGTACTTTAATCAGTAATATTAATGACATTACTTTATTTCACACTTAATGGAGGTCATATTTTTTTTAATGAGTATTGAGAAGGATTAATATTCCCTTTCCTCGTGGATGGGGCCTGACTGTTTGGGTCATTTATTTAGCGATTACTGCATAAAGTTCTTTTCAATGTTCTCCCTACAGGTATTGATTGAAGAGGGGCATTGACATATATATGTATATATACATATATTTATATATGTATATACATACATATATATATATATATATATATATATACATACATATATACTGCATATATATAATATATATATATATATATATATATATATATATATATATATATATATATATATATATATATATGTATGTATGTATATACATACATATATATGTGTATATATATATATATATATATATATATATATATATATACAGTATATATATATATATATATATATATATATATATATATATATATATATATATATATATATATATATATATATATATGTTGTTATGTTCTGAGTCCGGTTTGAAGAGTTAAATTGAAATTTGAATGAAATTTGCCTTAGGGGCCAACACCTAGATCTCAGAACATAGGCAATAAGTGTAATTTAATAGTATGACTTACCTTTATATTACATCTATTCAAAGAAAATGGGAAGGTCGCCTTTCAAACCAGTCAGTTCTATTAAATTAATTTATTTACAGATTTGAAACTAGAATTAATATGGACAGGCTGGCAGTTCAGCCATGAAGGCACATGCAGTGTGCTGTAAAATTAAAAAAACTAAACATAACAAATACAGAAATCTGAATAGGCTACAGCCCTACAAAGAGTTGGCATGAATCTTATAAAACACTTCAAGTGAGACTGGCTGATAAAATCATTTTACTTTAGCACAACATTAACACTTGAGCGGCCGTAATACATGGCCCTTGTGGACTGTTGATTGCAGAAGTCTGTTGCATGTGACAAAATGGAATTGAGTCTTCTAAGGCAATTGTTTCACAAGGGCAGGGGCAGAACACGAAGAGCCAGACAACAGAATTCTGCAAAAATTGAGAGGAATTCAGGAATAGGAAAAGAACACTGCCATTACTTGCAACTTCAGGATGTACCTTTTTGTATCTGTGCATGGAGCTCACTTGCAGAAGATGGATTCAGGCTGCTCTTTAGAAGTTCAGACACGTGGCCAGTAGTCAGGGGGACAGAAGCACCAGACTTAGTGCACTTAAAAGTGAAGCGACCTTGCTCTTCAGTGTTAGGGTATGGAGTGATGGCGAGTCAGATCACGACGGTACATCTGAAAGAAGCAAATAACAGCCAGCACAAAGGTCATAGGGAAATAGGTCTTATAGTTAAGGCTAACTTCGTGGCCCATTGACTATCATGACATTTCCTTGTGCCCTAATGGCTTTTTGTCCCCCAGTATTGTACAATATTGGGGTAGGACTCCTGCATTCTGTCCCCCCTAGTGGGAGTCTTCTCCAGGCTCCCAGAAATTTGACTTCATAGCTAACAGGCTGGAGAGACAAATATCTAGATATGTAAGAATATATATATATATATATATATATATATATATATATATATATATATATATATATATATATATATATATATATATATTATATATATTTATAATGTTCGACCTCTCTTCCTTTATTTAGTAGAAATATAAAAAACCAAAAAAGGAAAGAACCAAACCTTTCTCTTTGTAAAGCAGTTCCGAGTTTTTGTCATTTTTCAGACGCTGCTGTGGGCCATGAAGTGGGAGGAGTCTTCCAAGCAAGCACCCATGCATTTTAACCCAGCTCGGCAGACCAGAGGTATTCTTGAGTGAGAGCACAAGCACTGTGTGTCTCTCACAGCCTCCTCCCTTTGTCCTTCCTCCTCTTGTGGAACAGCCGGGGAAATTGCCATTTCAGTGGACCCAGGGCTTCTGATGCAATTGATCACTGCATTATCTACTCCAATGGTAAGTCTGAAGATGACAATTACTCCCAGTTCCTTCATTTAAACCTCACCCTTATTTCCTGTTTCAAGTTTCTCTCTTAAACAGTCACTGACTAAGGAAAATCCTAGTAAAACCGTATCCCATTTATGAAGTCAAACATATGAAGTACAATGATTGTTGCCTAGTCAGATTGCGTAAATTATCCTCAATGTTGTTAACATAATAGCCTTGATCTAAGATACATCCCTTGCAATTAGTTAATGATAAGCGAGAGGTCCTTGATATCGAAGTGTTATCTGGATACGTCCCTTCCAGAATCAAGCACACCTTAGAACCTGGCCAGAATCTTGTTTGGGGAAGGATTAGCACAACACTGTACTCGAGTCTTGCCCTTGAAATTGCTTATACATGCATCACAAGAGTTCTCCAGTTGTTGCATCATCCATCAGCTTGTGTTGAAATATCTTGTGTTCGAAGTGGGACGAAGTTGGAGCTGTTATTAGCTCCTGTAAGATTTTTTATTTCTTTTATTCTTTTGTCGAACTAGATGGTTGAGTAATGTTGTTTATTTAATTTGTGTTCAGAATAAAATCAGTATTTTAAGTAACCTAGTTGCAACTGGCTACCGATCTAATTAAGTTAATTATCTGTCTTTTTTGGTAACTTTTAGGCTTAATTGATAGGGTTTGTGTGTCTTAGGTAAAGCAAGGCTATATAAATCACAGTAATTAATAATTAAACTCATCAGCCAAATGACCTGGGTAACAATGGCAGACTTTGCAGAGATCTCTAATTAATTAATAAAGATAAAGATCTTGGAATCAAATTAAATATGAATTAATTCAAAGGTAAAAAATCAGATCATATTAATTTCATGCTAAATTCTCCAAAACAAGGATACAGGCCAAGGTAAGTAATATTAAGAATACCAGTGTTATAAGAGTGAGAAGAGTAGGTAGGAAAGTGTGCATTAAATGAGAGCAGCTATAATTTACAATTTACAAAAATAAGGAAACGTTTACTGCTTTCAGACACCGAGCCAGTCCCGCATTCCAGTCAAGGGCGTGTAAGTTACCAAGTCAAGATTTAGTATTTTGTTATTTGCCGGCCAATGATTAATGCATGATATTAATTTCTGAAGTAGTTAGCTATTGCATGACATTACTGGGAGGGCGTGTGACTAGCGCTTCTTTCGTAGGATAGGATGGGCACATTCACACAAGTCCATAACGGTTTCTTGGAAAAAGCAGCAACCATGTCAGCCCTACAGAGAAGGCCCCCGACTGAGTGTTACGAAGAGAATTACTTTCCCTCGTGCGAAATCATATCAAATTTCTTTGCCAATAATATTGCAAATGAACGATAACTGTTAATTTCATAATCTGCCTTTTTCATTAATGTAAATCAGGCCAATGAGGATGTCATGGGTCCATTCCTCTGTATCTTGAATGGCCTCGTAGTAAGCATGGTGGACGCCTGTAACGTTTAGTTTTGATGTTGAAAAAAAAAAAAGTGCACTTCCTGCACCCACTACCAGCGTTCCTTTGACAGGCCACTCCACTAATTGGGAGGGCTGCCCAAATAAGCAATGCCCAGCAGACACTCCAAATCAAGACTCTCAAGAGGCTCTGGCCTCCAGCTGGGACAGGAATCTCTGTCTCAGCCCAACTCAAGCCATCCACGAGATATTGCACTTCTGGACTTGCATCAGGCATGCCTGACCATCAGTCTCTGCCGGTGCCACTTGCAAGCTCTGAGCAGTGCCATGCTCCGTCCGTCTCAGATGTTGAGCCACCACTAGAAGAGGATGCTGTGCCAGATCCAGATCATGAGACAGATCCCCCTTGTTTATCAAACTGCTACAACTTCTCTGGGAGACCAGGAACTGGCCTCCCCGGATGCAGAGGTTGAGACCACCCTTGCCCTGGTTGTTGCAGCAGCGGGAATAAGGAGCCCTCCTGTAGCCTCTGAGGTTACTCCTGACTTCGCGCCCGCTGGCCCTTCTGGCCTTTCCCCAGAGTCGGTTCCCTCATCACCTCCTAGGACTGACGTAGATGGGCCTTGGAGGAACAGGAAGAAGAAGAAGAAGGGGCGGAAGAAAGCCAAGTAGTTGCAAGAGCCACGAGCTCATCCTGGCGCCTGTGCCCTCTTGGCACAGTGCCTTTCCATCTCAGAGTGATCCTGGTTCCTACCCAGCATGATCTCTGTCTTAGTAACAGCCTAGACCAGATTGAGCACGTACTAATAGTGACCTTGTCAGCAATAACCACGTAAGTGTATCGCAATTGTGAAGCCAGTAATCATAACCATTGTGAATAGAGCCACTGAGCTCATGACATGCATGGCATAATGCCTCAGTTGAAGCAAGCATGTACCATATGAGGAAAACCTCATGTAAAGAATTCAGCTTATAATTTTGTTTACTGTGACTGCAAATTCTTGTGTAAAACATTGTATATTTTTAAGAATATTGTAACTTAGGTAGTTCATTATCCTTTCCGTTGGTGCTACGGCAGTGTTCTAATAGGTTAGGCCATAGGAGATACCATTGAATGTACCATTTAGCTAGGACTGAATATCATGATCATCAGAGGTAGCACGTAAATATCCGTAAGCACCTTTAAGTAGTGTTAGGAGTTTGTAGAAGTGATTAAAGCTCATATCCCATTCTAGAGTCAGGTAGATCCTTAGCTAGTTGGATTGCAAGGGACAAATCTGTTCAGGGGAAAAGAGTAAAGTACTTGAGGCAAACAGCTTGCTTAGTACAGACCTTCGCCTGAAAGGGGAGTGAAGGTCTTTTAAAGGGGGGAGCTATTACAAATATTTATAATGTTTGGCCTCTCTTCCTTTATTTAGTAGAAATATAAGAAAACAAAAAAAGGAAAGAACCAAAGCTTTCTCTTTGTAAAGCAGCTCCAGGGAGGGAAGCCAGAGAGCTGGCTTGTTTTTCAAAGACACCAACCATCAGCTAAGGATTTGAAGTTTAGTTTAGGGGCCTATTCAACAGGATAGGTTTTACTAGGGCCACCTTTAGTTAGGCTGTATCTTAAGCTCACTTTTCTATGACCTTCATACTGATGAGTTTTTTGTCATTGTCCAGACGCTGCCGCGGGCCATTGAGTGGGAGGAGTCTTCCAAGCAAGCACCCATTCATTTTGACCTAGCTTGGCAGTCCAGAAGTATTCTTGAGTGAGAGCACAAGCACCGTGTGTCTCTCACTGCCTCCTCCCTTTGCCCTTCCCCCTCTTGTGGAACACCTGGGGAAACTGCCATTGCAACAGACCGAGGGCTTCTGATGCAATTGATTGCTGCATTATCTACTCCAACAGTAAGTCTGAGGATGACAATGACTCCCAGTTCCTTCCTTTAAACCTCCCCCTTATTTCCTGTTTCAAGTTTCTTTCTTAAACAGTCACTGACTAAGGAAAATCCTAGTGAAACCGTATCCCATTTATGAAGTCAAACATATGAAGTACAATTATTGTTGCCCAGTCAGATTGCATAAATTATTCTTCATGGTGTTAACATAATAGCCTTGATCTAAGATACATCCCTTGCAGTCAGTTAATGATAAGTGAGAGGTCCTTGATATCGAAGTGTTATCTGGATATGTCTCTTCTGGAATCGGGCATGCCTTGGAACCTGGCCAGAATCTTGTTTGGAGAAGGATTAGCACAACACTGTACTCGAGTCCTGTGCTTGAAATTGCCCATACACGCGTCACAAGAGTTCCCCAGCCGTTGCATCATCCTCTAACTTATGTTGAAATATCTTGTGTCCGAAGTGGGACGAAGTTGGAGCCTTTTATTCTTTTGTTGAACTAGATGGCTGAGATAAGTTGTTTACCTAATTTATGTGTTCAGAATAAATCAATATATTCAGTAACTTAGTTTCAACTGGTGACCGATCTAATTAAGTTAATTATCTGTCGTTTTTGGTAATGTTTAGCCTTAATTGGTAGGATTACATGGGTCTTAGGTAAAGCAAGGCTATATAAATCACAGTAATTAATAATAAACTCACCAGCCGAATGACCCACGTAACTATATATATATATATATATATATATATATATATATATATATATATATATATATATATATATATATATGTATATATATATATATATATATATATATATATATATATATATATATATATATATATTGTGTGTGGGACGTTGTACTTATACACTGTACAAAATATACATCTCCACCCTCCACACAAATGCTAAATAACGAACGGAAACTGTCAAATTATACTTGAAATTTGTTAGAATAAAGCATCGTCAACGCTAAAAATGTTTTGTTTTATTATTCATCTCATTGCCTTTATATTACCTCCATACGTCATTGCCTTTATATTACCTCCATACATAATTAAAAAATTCTTGTCAAGGAAAATTTTAGTTAAGAAAAGTTTTAATTACATTGCTAACTTTGGAGGCCAGCGTAATATCCCCGAAGTCTTTAATGGTCTTATGTTCTGATGGGAAAATGCCCTAAAAAGGAAAATGCCCGCGATTCTGGTTGTAAATTTCTCGCTTTACTACAATAAAAAATGGAAATAGGATTTGGAATAGTAGTAATTTACCAACGAGGAGAGACTAATCTGTTTCTAAAGGTAATGAATAGATTATCTTATCTTATAAAAGGATATCACTGTATTTAAAAAAAAAATAAAACCAGCCTCTGATCTCATACTGGAATTCAAGAAGAAAGATTACTGGGAAATTGCTCTTTCCTTTTCTTCGTTGTCTCCCGTCCTATTTTATGTTTGAATGCCGAGAACGAAACTGAAAACCATTAATTTTAATAATGTTATTTATTGCATCTCCGAATCTAGATCCGATTGTAACCTGCTTCCTGGGGATCTAACCACTGACATCCTATTTTCTTGTGCTCCCACCACCTACTTATCCTTGCTGTTGCTGTGGCCAGAAATACGCTTTTTCGGGGCAAGGGTCGTTCATGTTTTGTGCATTCAATCCTCTTTAGGTTTCCTCTAGATTCTTCTGGGATTAGTCCCAGGGCTCCTAGGGTAATGGGAACTACTTCCACTTCAGGAGCCATTTTCTCCCTTTTTCCATCACTAGATCTTGGTATTTTCTTACCTATTTTTTTTTCCTTAACTCAAGTGTCCCGTGGTATGACATCATCTACCAGACGTACATTCTGAGAGACTTCATTAACAGGATTAGGTCTGATTTCGAGCGTGTATCACAAGCTCAGTCCTTACAGTTATAGCCACACAGTACCGTAATATTTTAGTTTTCCACCTTTTTCTTTGATATGTTTCTGTAACCCTTTTATCACGCTGTTGGCCCAGCGTTCGATTCTCCAACCGGCCAATGAAGAATTTGAGGAATTTATTTCTGGTGCTAGAAATTCATTTCTCGTCAGAATGTGGTTTGGATTCCACAATAAGCTGTAGGTCCCGTTGCTAGGTAACCAGTTGGTTCTTAGCCACGTAAAATAAATCTAATCCTTCGGGCCAGCCCTAGGAGAGCTGTTAATCAGCTCAGTGGTCTGGTTAAACTAAGATATACTTAGTTTGTAACCCTTGTTTGTACATGGTAGGCTATATTCTTTGCAGATCTCCCAGTGTAAGGCCCTGATGGCTGTGTCATGCTTTCTTTTCGTATTCCTTTCATTCACTTGATGATGTGGTTAAAATCTGTATTGGGTTTGCATTTAAAGGCACAGGTTGTATTGCTATTCAACTATCTATGAAAAGCACTTGATTTTTATCCATTTCTATCTTTCAAGAACATATAACCATAAAGAAAAAAAGACGAAATGATAAAGTAATGAAAATATTTCATATGTAAAATGCAAACCATTTTAAATTTCATATTATCTTTCGTCTTCCCCTGACCACTCTTCCCAAAACTACGAACAGGCAATAACTCTCAAGTTATGTAAAACAGACAGAATAACGAAGCGGCTTATCCACATAGAATTCAGGCACATTCAGTCGTCATTTCATCTCAAGATTGTAAAACACTGCAATAAAGTTCTCTCTCTCTCTCTCTCTCTCTCTCTCTCTCTCTCTCTCTCTCTCTCTCTCTCTCTCTCTCTCTCTTCTCTCTCTCTCTCTCTCTCTCCCCACTTCTTGCACGCACTACCAGCGTTCCTTTGCTCACGAATTTTTGTAAATTCTTTCTGGAAACATTTTCTGTCTTGGGAGAAATTTTGCTAAAATCTTTTAGGTATTTCGCTTTTGTGTCGGAAGCCCGATGACGTAAGGTATTTCAGAATCTTTCTGTACATCTGCTTGCGAGCCAAAAGATATGGCAGGTCAATTTTAGAGCATAGTTTTTCTCAGACAAATTTCGTTAAAATCAGTTGCTTTAGTGGCATCAATAAGTTTTTTAGCAGAAATCTTCAGATCGTCGGAGTTTTTTTTCAAATTCTCACGCGTCAATCTTCGGTGAAGAATACACAAACATCTATCTTCCATTTATTGTTTTCCGCCACGACAGTTGTTTCACCTCTCTCTGGTATTTTCAAGTGAATACTGGCTTTCAGCCTTACAATCTGGTTTCGCATAAAGTTTGTTTGTCTCTCCAAGCGGAGGGAAAAGTAGACCTAAGTGGTGATTGGTCCTGGGATTAAAAGGGTGAACCACGTTTTGAGGTCGAAAGTTTTAGGTATACCGTACAAATATGGAATGAATATTCTAATCACAAAACATGTTTAGAATCTACCCAATAATTGTGTATAAAATTTACACATGCACATTTGAGAGAACTCACAAAAAAAAAATATTGTATGACAAAGGCTATATTGATATCTATGTATAATAAATGGTATGAGTATGTATATCATATTTACAAAAATTGTGAGCATTTATACAAAAACATATTTTTTAGATATCACCCACTAGACACCGTTCGTGGTTCGTGTCGAGGAAGGCCTTCGTGACAGGAGTGGCATTACTTGTGCTTCCCTGGGTGAACTTGCATTTCTTGACGGGGGCCGGTGCAGTGTCCAGCATTCGGTGGCGTGCTTTTTCTGCTAGAAGGGAGTATGTGATCCGGCTCTTGCTGGATATTAAGAGTTGGTTGTTGAATGGGATGCTTACCTCATCCGCTTGGATGACCTGGGTGCCTTTGATCAATTTTTATAGGGATGGCTTCCTATCATATGTATCACTGAAATGCTGGTGTATGGTCCCTTGGTTTCTGCGGACCAGCATTCGCTTACGAAGGGTCGCAGTAGTGTGCCCGATGTAGGTTGTGTTGTGAGATTTACACAATCCCTCTGGGCATATGAATTTATACACCAGATTCGTGCACAACTTCGGTCGCCCGGGAGGGGTGTTACTAAGTTAGACTTACTGCATAGCCTAAGGTTAATTTTCTTGTAAGTGGTCTTAGGTGTTACGCCTCTATTAATGATTCCTCGCAGGGCACAGCATTCCTCCTTATACGCAGACTCATAAATGGCCAGGTTCTCCCCTGCCGCCTTCGTGATCAGTTGGTATAATTCGTCAATTTTCTTTTTAATCATAGTTACGATGATGCGATCTGCGGACCCGTTGTTTGTTTAACTGGCCAATTCTGTCTAATTCTCTCCAAGAAGTGCAGGGGGTGAGTGCTCTTTTGACATAAGCACTTACTACTGATTTTTTGTGAGTGTTGGGACATTCTCCCCGGGCATTCAAGCAACGGCCAGCATTCGTTGCTTTTGTAAATACAGTAGTTTTAAATTGTCCCTCCTGTTGTTTAACTAAGACGTCCGGGCAATGCAAGGTCTTCTGCTGGCTGTGCTGTGTGGTGAAATTAAAAGCCAAGACTATTTAGGGCATCCGCTATTTTCCCGGCGTCGTCTCCTGGTGTCGTCAGCTTCTTTTATTGTAATGAAGATATCAGTGTACCGCCCATAGATCTTCGGTTTACGGTGTTCACGGAAGGTCGTCTCTTTGGCGGGAGCCATGTACATGTTTGCGAAGGACCCCCAGTGGAGATCCCATGGCCATTCCACTCACCGGTTCGTTTTCGGACTTATACACATGAGTAAGGGTGATGATCGTTTTTTCGTCGGGATCGTTCATAAACAGGCTTTCCACGTCGATTGGAGCGATGTAATCATCAGGTCCTTTTGCATGTAGAAGGTCAATGAATTCTATGCTGATTTCAGTGTGTACACACCAGGAGAGTACAGTACTAAAAGATTATTTAGTACCTTTGCTATCCTGTAGGTTGGGGATGCCATTTGAGGGGTTGCTGGTTTTATGGATTTTTACCGTCCCATATCAGTAGCCTGACCAATAGTCGCCCATTACCTTCGGGAATTTTATAAAGTCTTGTTGGTTGTTGGACCTAGTCACAAGCCTTAACATCTCCTTGGATCTTGGAAAAGTCCTGGATGAGCCTATCCATTTTTAAAAATATTCGGCTTTTTCATTACTTCGTAAACTAATGATTTATCGCCTTTCCGTATGATGATATGCAGTTTGTTAAGTAATCCTTTGGCAGCTTCCTTCATCACCTTAGTGATGATCTGGCTACGAAAATGTCCTCTCTAGCTTCCCGCCTCTCCAGATTTGTGTACTTTTCACCAAAGATTGACGCATGAGAATTGGAAAAAACTTCAACGATATGTCTGTGTGTGTGTGTATATATATATATATTATATATATATATATATATATATATATTATATATATATATATATATAATATATATAATATATATATATATATATATATATATATATATATATATATATATATATATATATATATATATATATATATATATATATAATGTATATGTACATATATGTGTGTGTGCGCGCGCATCTATTTATGAGTATACTTTAGAGGAATATTGAGCCTTGACTGATCATTCCATAAAATTCAGTTTTCACAAACATTTGACATTTAAATGTTTCGGCGGATTATTTTCTTTTACAATTATCAAACAACGAATTAATAAGACACTTTGAAAAGGACCATACTTTCACTTATTTTCAATGATTACAAAATTATCAAATTACTTTATTACAATATTCATTATTATAATATATTGAAAGGCAATCCGATTCTCCCAAGCATTATTTATTCAGCGAATTAAATTTTGATTAGTGCTTTGACAATTAGTATGTACAATATGCATGGCTTATGAATGAATCAATACGACCTCTTTAAATGTCGAGTTGTTCAGCTTCCCTTTGAAGTTTTAATACTGTTGATGTTTTTGTAAAGTTTTCGATTTTTATCGTAAATGTTTTGTAGATGTATGCTCATTAATATTATTTTTGTCATTTAATATGTTTTTATGACTTGTAAATAAACACAATGATTTTTCTACCGTTGTTTTTAAGATTAAGACTGTAGCACAATTAATATATATATATATATATATATATATATATATATATATATATATATATATATATATATATATATATATATATATATATATATATATATATATATATATATGTGTGTGTGTGTGTGTGTTGTGTGTGTGTGTGTGTATACCAATTCAAAAAAATTTAGATATTTATTTTGCTACAGTCTTAATCTTAAAAACAACGTTTGATAAATGACTTTGTTCATTCACAAGTCCTGAAAGCATATTAAATGACAAAAATGGTTTTAATGAGTATACTTCTACAAAACATTTACAATAAAAATCGAAAATTTTATAAAAAAAAAAAAATCAATAACATTAAAACTTCAAAGGAAAACTGGGCAAGTCGACATTGAAAGAGGTCTTAATATTTTTTTTATACAGGGTATACAATGATTCTGGTAATATAATTTCATTTTCTAAGTTAAATCTAAATATTCTTTTGTCAGCGGTCTACAACTAACCCCCTTATGCTCTTGGAACCTGAAATAGAGAGTTTTAATAGACGAGCCAGCATATACTACATGGCACTGTGGACATACATATCTGCATACAATTCCAGATTCTTAAGACCGTGGGAAATGTTCTTCATGCATCGTATACAAATGTGTCTGTTCACAATGCCTGTATGTTGGCTCGTCTATTAAAACTGTATTGCGGACTCCATGAGCATAATAGAGGCGAGTTACTGAGGTCTCAAAAATATTTACATGCTGGGTTTGTTTTGCAATATTTTTGTGATACTTAATTTAAATGTTCAGTATTTTATGCATAATGTCACTCACACAAACTTTAATGCAATAAAAGTAGAACCCATAGCCTTCATTGCAGGCTGTAATTGCTCGGACTGTTTACGGTTCTAAATCATATTGAATATTTTCATTTCCATTCAGCTCTTCGATGAATTTAAGAAGAAAAGAAAAAAAAACAATTATAGTAACATAATACAACGTCCAATGGTTCATAGTCTGATGCGTTAACTTGAACAAACAGTGTATTTTTTTATTTCTTTTCTTCTGGTTCTCCTCTCCCTTTACTCCACTTAATTGCCTTTGCCCTCTCTCTTTACTCCGTTTAATTGCCTATCAGGTTGTAAAGCTTCTGTAATCTCTTTCCATCTCCGTTACCGCAATTATTTCAGTGCGCTCTTCTTTTCATGAAACATGGTCTATGTATTTTATATTTTATATTATTGTATCATTTATTCAGAGATTAATTTTTGCAATTAATATGAGAGAGACACGCTTGTAATGGTTCAAATGAATATTACTAGAATAGAAAATCTTATGCTACTAATTCGAGTTTCTCTTTTGTTACATCAGAACTTTGGCATGCTGAATAACATGGATATGGCGTTAATGTTACCAATTTTGGTGGATGGTCGTGTCAGTATTTTCGGTAACTATCAAATAGGAGAGTCGCCTCGCATACGAATACTTTGCAGTATTAAATTATTCCCTCTACCTTCATTTTATTGCAGTTCCTCGTTGGAAGAGTCGGTAGAGTTGTGGGCTAGCACTCGCTAGGCCCGAGTTCGAGTCTCCGGCCAGCTAATGAAGAATTAGATGAATTTATTTCTGGTGATAGAAATTCATTTCTCGCTATAATGTGGTTCGGATTCCACAATAAGCTGTAGGTCCCGTTGCTAAGTAACCAATTGGTTCTTAGCCACGTAAAATAAGTCTAATCCTTCGGGCCAGCCCTAGGAGAGCTGTTAATCAGCTCAGTGGTCTGGTAAAACTAAGGTATATCTTTTTTTTTTTTTTCATTTTATTGCTCATTTTTATTATTTTTCTGGTTAACTGTATGTCGCTAACTCCGTAAAATTCCTGTGGTCAAAGTTCACCGTTTTCTAGCATTAATTAAGACGAATCCCTTTGCACAAATAATCAAACCTATATTTGCATTAATTGCAGATATGCGTCGGGAGTTCAGCTGTTGTATTGAATATATTTGTATTCTCAGGCGCTGGATGTGGAGTGTTGATTTTCTGTGATATTTCACAGTGTAGCATTGGCGTGGTGGTGATTATTTAGAGCTGTTATTAATCAATGTCTGTTTAAGTTTTCCGTAAAAATATACTTAATAACATCGATCATCCAACTGGTGATTTGTTTTCTGTAGCTGATTTTCGAATTTATTTCCTATGGTGGTTTTGCTTTTGTTCATGTTTTATTCGGTGATCACAATTATAATACATTTAGTTAAATTTTTTAAATGGAATTG
Source organism: Macrobrachium rosenbergii (assembly GCA_039081455.1). NCBI lineage: Eukaryota > Metazoa > Arthropoda > Malacostraca > Decapoda > Palaemonidae > Macrobrachium > Macrobrachium rosenbergii. The sequence continues at coordinate 18,756 of JANJGK010004037.1, read as the reverse complement.
GTCTAAAAACTGCTTCACTTGTTCAGGTCTGGTTTATCAATATTCCTCATTCAAAACACGACTGATATAGTTTATACAACATATATAGGTAAAATTACTTAATTTTCACTTGTGTTAGAAAACTGAGAAATAATCGATATTATCGAATGTAGCTCTTTCATTATAGAATGAGTGAATACGACGTCGTTGAAGAAATAGTTAGTAAAATTGATTAGTAGTAATAGTAACAGCACTAAGTAATATCTAAATCTTGTAAGAATCTCAACTAGTTCACTTAAGCACGCTTAGGCAAGTATTTTGCGTCATGTTTGAGGAAGAATCCCTTGCAGGTAGGAGACCGATCATATTTCATTTTAACGGAACTTGTAATGTAATTTGCTGAGAGCTAGTTAACGTATTCATTATATTTCTATACAATAAGTAATGATTCCTGCATGTAAATTGCCAATATTATATAACAGTTTAGTGGTTCAATCAAGCCGTTAATCCAAATTCCTCTATTCCCTTAAACATAGGCAGATATTTTATCTCTTAAGAAAGTGAAAAATTGTATCTGAAAAAGGAGTGAAAATTTAGGCATGTAGGAGTAACTTCCCATATAGAGTTGTCAGGACATATATGATGTTAACTTTAATTATGCATTTCACTTTATTAAATTGTTTGATAATTTTTTTACATTAAATAAAACTAAAATAAAATATTACTTTAATATCTTAACCAACGTACCTAGACATAACTCTAGTACCTGGGGCTCAAATAAGAGTTACAATCACAGTTCACTTTATATGAAGCCGATATCCATCTCCTTGACGTCTCATTAATCATTGCCCCTTCGATGGTTTATCTATATGTGAAATTGTTAAGGACTTTGGCTTCTAATTAAAGACAACCAAGACATCCGGTTCGAGATTTTGATTTTGTGACTGGATACGGTTTTGTATCGTGTGTTACTATTTGCCTGATTTTTTCCCCCCTTATGCACTTTTTCCTCTTAGAAACGACCTATTATTACGTAAATATTTTTCATTGCAGATCTTCAAGCTACCATACCATCGTATCACATATTTGTTTATTGTTGGAAAATCCCGAAATTGAATAGAATTTTTAAATAAAAACTGTGAACATAACTCTTTTCCTTAACACTGCAGTTGTCGTCTACAAGACGTTTTATTCACCAAACTTTCGCTTTTCCTCAGATAACCTGAGGCCATGAACATTTAAACCATTTTCTTAATGTTCTTACAATATTCACTACACAGCTAATTAATACTCTTGAGTCTTGGGGCAAGAAACGTTAATCTCCTTAATGGCCTTTTTGGTAAATAAGGGACATCCCCAGGAATTCTGTCTTGTATCGAAAAGTTCAGCTGGTGCTGACGTTTTATGCGTGTGTGTGTGTGTGTTTTTACAGAAAAATATATTACACCCAGAAGACATGGGAACATCTTATTCTCCTGAAATAACAGAATCACAATCCTTTTCATGTCAGATTCCAAATGAGTCATGTACATTACGTGAAGCATAAAGATGTATTTTATCACCGACTAGACTTTCCGCGGCCTTGACGACCAATGATGCCGAATTGACTCGGCAATAGGGGATACAAAATCACCCCCACGTTGCTGCTTATGGCGTTGCCTCTCTCCGAAAGGCCATACATAGACGGTCGCCCGTGAGAAATTCGGAAATGGGAGTTTTCCTCCGGAATATTTACCATGGTTTGGGATGAGCTACTAAATAATTATTTGAGGTGAGTCTCTCAAGAGCACGGACACACACATTCTCTCTCTCTCTCTCTCTCTCTCTCTCTCTCTCTCTCTCTCTCTCTCTCTCTCTCTCTCTCTAGTTCCTCGTTGGACTGGTCGGTGCCGTTCTCGGCTAGCACTTTGCTGTCCCACGTTCGAGTTTTCGACCGGCCAGTGAAGAAATAGAGGAATTTATTCCTGGTGATAGAAATTCATTTCTCGTTGTAATGTGGTTCGGATTCCACGATAAGCTGTAGGTCCCGTTGCTAGGTAACCAATTGGTTCTTAGCTACGTAAAATAAATCTATTCCTTCGGGCCAGCCCTAGGAGAGCTGTTAATCAGCTCAGTGGTCTAGTTAAACTAAGGTATACTTAACTCTCTCTCTCTCTCTCTCTCTCTCTCTCTCTCTCTCTCTCTCTCTCTCTCTCTCTCTCTCTCTCTCATTAGGGAAGGAAGGGAGTTGTGTTCTGAAAGTTTTACGAATGACCGTCATACAGATGAATATTTTTTCTTATATTGATATTGTCGTAATGACGCGCAACTGTATATCATAACGAAGCACTATAGACCGCGAAGGAAGGTGAAGGGTGCCGTATATGTCGGGGGCTGACGTCTCGGCTTATTAGGCTTTTGCTGGTGAAGAAGGGGTTGTAATTTATGATATTATTTCACTCACCGGCCTGATAAACAATTTAGCATTCAAGATATGAATCACTTGAGATGGGAATCAAGAAAGCAGAAAATCTCTCTCTCTCTCTCTCTCTCTCTCTCTCTCTCTCTCTCTCTCTCTCTCTCTCTCTCTCTCTCTTGGGAACCATGAACTTTTATTGACATGCGAAAACTCCAGTTTCCTTCTAAAAAAAAAAAAAATTTTGACTCACTGGTACCATGACATTAAAAAAAAATGGGAAAACAACTTTTGTACCAAATGTTTTGAAAAGGTTCGCTTGCTGCCACTGCCGTCCTTAATCTACAGTACACTTTTCTGTCCATCCACAATCATCCATAACATTTGCCCCTATGGAGGTATGACTCGTTCAACCTCCTATAGGCTGTTATTAACCATCTTAGCCATAATCTTATCTGAAATGAATTTCAGGTTTCTTCATTTGATGACGCTTTCGAGCTCTCAGTGGTCTCTTCAGGTGTCACCACTACCACCATTCAGCACATATCATTAGGAAGCATGAACTCTTCCACTTTCTTCTTCACAACTTCGTCTCAATCAACAAATTTGAAGTTACATTAGCTAATTTTATTATGCACGTTCCACCCTTATAATTATGAATGCAGAAACAGATACCACGATCGTGACACATCCTTAACGTCGGATTTTTCATCTTCGCCCAGTCTGTTTTGAGCGTCAGTTTGTTCATGAACATTGCATTCAAATATTTCCTTTTACATCGGACATTTCCCAAGAAAAATTTGATCCACATACCCTCTCCTTTGTTTAAATTGTGTTAATTTTTTGTTATCAAGCATTCTGCAATTTGTTACTAATTTTTCCAAACCCTTACATGCATTTACCTAGCTAGCTGCTTAAGCTACTTTATAGCACTTCTACCAGAGTAATGCACCATGTCATTTTTAATCTCATCTGCTTCTTAGATGTTTCTGCATTCTTTACGTCCCCATCGGTAACATTCACGGTCATTCTCCGACATAAACTCTTTCAAGTTGGGCATCTTTCATTTTTGCCTCTCTTCTTCGTGCCTCGGATTTGATCTATATCCGGTATTATAACATCCATAAACCAGTTCTTATAGCTTTCATCACTTTTCCTTACTTTTTTTTATTTATTATTGAATCGTTAACTTTTTCCTATTCCTACTACACATACTCGCAAATCATATTCCTCCAATCACTGTATCATTAAACCCGTACATTTTCCTGTATATACAATATTATGCAGTTCTTATCTTTCTATCCACCTTATCCTTGCATACAACTCATACTTCCTTATCAAAACTCATTGTCATAGTAACACTTTTAACTGTATTCCTTGCAGTCTTCCTCCTCTGAATCTATGCGTTATTTTCGCTTTTTCCACAATCAAATTACATTCGGAATTTGCATCAGTACTCTGTAAAGCGAATTAGCTACTCTGCAAACAAGCAATATCCATAATTGTCTCTAGTAGCCACTTCTTCTAGATCAGCTTGCTCTTGGTCACATCTAACGTGCGATAACACAAATTTGGCACAATAGTGCATTTTCGCCTTTCTGAAATGTTTGTGGAACTATCTGCCAGGCACTATCAAAATATATCCTGCAAGTATTGCCACCTACTTACATTACAAAAGGTTACATAGGGTGAATATGCAACTGAATAAATGAATAACCAAAATTAATGTTATTTACAACAGTTTAATGCCATAAGCACATCATGCACATAATCATAAAATATATTTAAATGACTTTTTCCAAAGAAAAGGTAATCGGATGTTGTATAGGCTCTGTGTCGGATAATCCACAGAGATATGAAATATAGTCTCATGCAAAATGATGATAACCAACAGTGCTTAGTAATGCCAGTATTTATGAACTCGGACACAATTTCTTGGTATTTTCAGCCTGAATCCTTTGATTTCTTTTTCAAAAAACAATCCATAATAATGTTTGAAACCAACCCAAATATGCCAGCTACATCTTGCCAGTCGTGTTTGCTCTATCGTTAACAAACAAGTCACCACGAAACCGACGACAATTGGATGGGTAAAAGCAAAAGGATTATTTTTCTTCGATGCTTCTGCAATAATTCTCGTATAGTTATCAGTAAGAGTAATTACAGTTTTAATACAATAAGAGCTTTATTCCGTCAGCGTGAATGGTACAGAAAAGAAATTCGATACGTTTCGTAAATAGCCTCTTCAGCCTCATAGTCGAAAAGTTTCATGGAATATATATGAAGTAATAAGCTAGAGATGCGTTGCTATACTCTACAAAACAAATGTTTATTGCACGTAGAACTATGTGACTTGTCAGTAAAATTTTTAATGGCAAGTTGTGGTACACAAAATAAATATTTATCTAAAAATGCGGTTTCCTGCGAGCAATAAAAACATGTATATTTTGCATATTTATAACATCAAAACAAAATATTTTATTACCATTTGCTTAACCTTAAAATTTCAGGTTTTGTGCATTGATATTTAATGTAATGAAGATCTAATGACAATTCCAAATTTTAGTACAATAAGCAAAAAACCTTCCATATAACTTATCCAGTCTATACGGTCTAAGTAGCCTAAGCCATATAATTGCAGCCTTTAAGTATTTAATAATGTTTAATTTTATAAAAACAGGGTAAGTGGTCTGATAATGTTCTCATATAAAACCTAATAGTATCAAAATAGGCTCTCTATTTCATTCTTAAAAATTATTCGAAAATTAAAGTAAGTTTATACGTAAATATTCTATTTTATTTGCCAATGACTTTATAGTTCAACTGCGTTTTTGGAGTTCTGTCAATAGGATGATATGTTTTAAATACATATTGTACTTAAATAAAAGTAAAAAAAAATTTGCTAACCGTTGTTTGTAAGGTATGTATGTATGTATGTATGTATGTATGTATGTATGTATGTATGTATGTATGTATGTATGTATGTATGTGTGTATGTATGGTTTTGCCTCTTTCAAAAGTCTCTCACATGCATATCCAGTTTGAAAGCAGCCACGAATTCAATTCTGCGAAGTAATTCGTGAGTGAATGTCCAGCGTATCGTTTTGAAATTCATATTCGAAATATAATAAATATTTTTCCTCTTGCCATCAAAGGAAGGGAGAAAATAAGTATTGCACAAGAGGTAACGGAATGATTCGCTCAGGATTTCTAATCTACTCGCGTTATTATACATAAGTATTCAGGCATACTGTTTTGTTCGATGTGCAGCATTTAAGTATTGCCAAAAGTATAAATTTATATTCTGAACAATATATATATTTTTTTTAGCATATATCTGATCTGACTAGCAAGGCTGTTCATCATATACCACCGTAATAGGGAAATAAAACAAAGAAAAAAAAAAGATAAAATGGTATTTGTACGGCATTATTGTCGATAGCATTCAGAAAAAAAATAATCATGCAACTGAAAGAAGTAATAGAAAAGAAATGTTCATATATATTCATGAGAGAGCTGAGTGTTTTGGACGGTTATAGTACACTTTCATATACGTAGATATTACATATACATGTAGATAAACACGCATGCATGCATGCAGATGTATATATATATATATATATATATATATATATATATATATATATATATATATATATATATATATATATACGAGTATATGTGATAGGTAAATGTTGGACAAAGGTAATAAAAAGGAATCATGTAGCATAAGATTGCCTGCTAGGCATGGCACCGGATGTGTGTGTGTGTGTGTTTGTGTATGTGTGTAGGGGAATTGGTATGCTAATGATAAGTTTTGAGTGTAAATGCATATATATATATATATATATATATATATATATATATATATATATATATATATATATATATATATATATATATATAGCAATGGATGGGACCTCTTTTCCAAGCTACCTGTGTCTGTTTTACATCTGCAACATAGTTGAGAAAGAAATAAAATTAATTTCAACTGATTTGATTACTGTTAATTACTAGAACTGTGGGTTTCCACTCTCCACTTCATAAACTCTCCTTCATTCCCCAAAATGGTTAAGCTTAACCCTTCTCTCTGTCCAATTAACTGCCTAAGGCCTTTTCCAGATGCCTTCCTCGACGGCACCAGTCAAGCAAGGCAAGGGAGGAGCCAAAAAAAAAAAAATTGGTGCCCCGCTCCATTCTAAACCCTCCACGAGGGTTAAGTGATGCCATGCAGTCATTATAGGAAATGTGACAAAGATTGACCTATGTTTGACGCTATGCGTAATCCCCGAAGGCTATTTTTAGATGATGCAACAGAAATCGAGAGAGAGAGAACTGCTTAGAACGCCACCAAGGACAGATGTCCTTACCCTTGCCTGTCCCTTGAACCTTCCATGTGTTCGACTCCGAGGCTTGAACCAATATACTTTGTAGCGGCATTTTAATTCCCTCCTCCATTGCCAGTGCCCTATCAGATGAGGACACTGTCATCTTGGGGAAGGTAATGTACTGGAATAAGGTTTCTTAGTCAATCACGATTCCTGTTACTTCTCTGTCTAATTTTTCACTTATTTTCCATTGTGTGATCACCTTCAGTAATTTGTGTTGGAGCATTCAGCGTTAACGTAATTATGCATTTAGTGGTGAACTGAGTTATTTGGCACCATCTCTGCATTTCCCTCAGTCCCCCCTTGAGCGTCTTATTATTATTGCAATTAACCGCCGTGCATTTTGCAGATAGGCCTCAACTGTGGCATCTCTCGGCCCTATCCATGTGCAGCCCCTCTTCTACCCCACTGCAATGTCTCCTGTTACGAAGACGTTGTCGGCATAGGATATTTATTCTGTATAGGATTCATTATTTTAGCAGGCCCTTCTTATTACCTGCCCAGTAATTCGTCATTCTTCTGATCTGGGTTTGCTATGTAATATAAGTAATTAGGAGAACCCTTGAGTTTATGTAATTTTCCCTCACATGAAGAAGGCCCTAAGCCTTGTTTGGCTACGAATTGTCGTAATATTCCGTCAGGTGTATAATAAATAAAAGGAACTCCCTGCGTCCATCTGTTGCCGCCCAGAATCAAGTAAGTACCCCTTAAACATTCATAGCAATGTATATATGTATATATATATATATATATATATATATATATATATATATATATATATATATATATATATATATATATATATATATTGTGAGGTTTAGTACTTCTGATGGGACAATCGTTTGCCGATTGTTCCCTTGGTGGGTTGTTGCCTCCTTACTTTTTTGTTTTCTTTGCACTCTGTAGGAGTTGACGTCTGTCTCGGTGTCTTCGAGATCGTCAGTCAGGTTTGGGATAGCAGCGAGTCAGGTTCTCGACAGCATAGCAGCTTCTACGAGTATTTTGGAACTGCAGGTATTCGCTACCTGTGGCCCTCTGCAGTTGGAGGATGACGTTGATGGCTGAACCATGTCCATTAGTGGAGCAGTATTGTTCCTGTTTGACAGCAGTCTTGCTGTTGCCTTGACTCTGCCGATCATCTGTTGTTTTTGGAGATGTTTCTGTTGGCCGTCATGGGCCGGTTGTTTTCGATGATCGTACGGCAGTGCTCAAGGATGTTCATCCTCTTCGACCTTTGATGGGGTCTCGACATCTATGTAGATTGTCTGTCGTGATGTTGTACTGCATGAGGTTGATTTGTTAGAATGCATTCATTCTTCAGATGCTGTTATATTGTTATTTAATACTCGTAATTTGGTGTTATTTAGGCTGCTTAATTATTTGTCTTGTTTATGAAGTTTGTTATACCAATACGTATTTTATTCATTGGAGCTATTTGTGCATTTATTGTTTATGCTGTCTGATGTTTTGTTTATGATGTAGCTGAAGTGTTGTTAACTTCAATTTAAATGTTTACTGTTTGCTCATTTACTTTGATGGTGGTTGAAGTAACCTTGATTGATTTTGCTGCATCTGTGTTATTTAACCGACTCGTTTTATGGCTGTTTCATTGATTTTTGGAATGTGATTATTTTGATTTTTGCTCCAAACCTGACTCACTTGTAAATATGTAAATACCTTATTATAATAAATTAGTTTAAGGTCACTTTATCGTTTTGTTCAGCTCCTTCCTCCTTTGTCTGCCTGAATTTCTGCCAGTCATTCCAGTCCCGTACTTTTTTTTGTATTTAAGAACCTGTTGAACCGACTGCGGTTCATTACATATATATATATATATATATATATATATATATATATATATATATATATATATATATATATATATATATATATATATATATATATATTACTGCTCACTTTTTTACCACATACATATGTAATTGTAATAGCCACACTGCTCTCTTAACTTTAAGAATTCTTCGTGCCTTTTTTTGGATACGCTGGTCACCACAGTACAAAGCCTTAGGATCCAAGTGCAAGAAAATTGAACCAATTATGATGTCCTGTAACGAGAAACGAACCCGCTTTCCATAATCACAATGAAGTCACGTTGCCGACCTGACCACGAGAAGGATGAAACTCAAATGCCTCTCGTACAAAAATATACCTGTCAAATTCAGATATATTTATCATAGCTGGAATAGACCCATCCTCACCATCGTAGCCTAGTTGAAATTAACACAGAGCGAAAGAAAATTATGAAGAAATTTGGGAAATTACCGTAAAATGAGCGAAATAATCTGCACTCTAACCCAAAACATGGTTTTATTTCCATCAGGGACAGAAAAATGATTCAGAACGATTTATGAAACAGTTTCGTATATTTTGTCTTCAGAGTTCTCATGCAATATGACATTATATTAAGCGCCTGAAAGGTCTCTTCTCTAAAATCCGAAGGCTTTCAGTATTTATTATTATAGCTCTCATATTTTGCAACAGAAACATATTTAACTAAGCGAGAATATACACATGAAATGTGAAATAGTTGACTTCGGATTATCTCCTAACACAGTTATGTCAACAAAGTGAGTCTTTTTTGTGAGTAAACAAAAGAATTAGCATTAAAGGGGTGAAATGCGTTCAAATGCGCATAAATGTTGCAAGTTGAACACGACTCTAAGAAGGTACAACCAAAAAAAGCCATAATAAGAAATAAACAGGCTAACTAGAATATGGCTGTAGTAACAATAATAAAAGACGGCAAAAAAAAGAAAAAAAAAGAATGCGTAACACCAGGAAAAAATTGCCAGTTTCTGTAATTATCAGATAAACATGGTGACACCATCAGATTTTTAACTGTGCCTAGAAGATTATTCATGCAGCAAATAAAACCCTAAACTTCAATATCATATTAAGAGGTGAGCGTAAGAAATGAAGTTCCCAGAACCTTTCTCGTATAGAAGAAAAATATGCCAAAAGAATACGAAATGCAATTGGCTGAATGGCCTCCAAAGCAAACAGCATGGAAGCTGTCTGCATTTTTAAACGGCCTCTTTTCCGATTCAGTCAGTATCGCGAACCCGAGTAGTACCTTTTCAGCAGAAGGAACATGAAGATTTTCCCTTTGCTCAATTTCCACTCTACTTTTTAAATCTCAGAAACTTCAGACCTGAAGCATATTTTCAATAAAGAGACCACCATGTGTTAACTTAATAGTTCCCAGCAAGGCTTATGGTGTGGCGTTGTTAGTCTCATTCCTCTCTCTGCATTGGTTGTTAACTCCCGGTCCCCCAAACCTAACCAAGTACCAGGTATCTAATACACCTATGTTAATACGAGGGTATAGTAAATTTGAAAAGGGCAGTATTTTTCACTATCATGATTGATTCCAGCGCGCTGATTGAGATCAATAGCCAATTAGAAATTTAGCGAGTCTGCTCTCATGGAGAAGAATGTAAAATCATTTCCGTCCATCTCAGAGGCATATAATTATTTTAGTGACTACCATCAATAGTGCAATTGCCTCTATTCCAACAACGAAAGGAAAGCCCTCTAGACCAGCAGTTCCTTGGTGGAACAAAACCTGCAGTATAATGAGAAGGATCACTAGAAAATGCTAAAAAGAGTATAAGAGTGGAACAGCACAAGCCAAAGTTATTTACCAACGTGCTGTGGCCAAACAAAATAAATATTTTAAAAAGGTAAAAAGAGAGTTATGGGTGTTCTACATAAATGGCATTAGCTCAAAAGCGCCATCCAAAATGATTTGGAAGAAAATTAAAAAACTAAATGGCAAGTTTGCCCCTGAACCTCTGCCTACCCTTAAGATAAATGGTGACCTAACCACCCAACCAGAGAGGGTCGCAGAAAAATTATGAGAACTATTTTCGAGAATTTCAAGCCATTAGAAATACCCAGATTTCTCTTGATTTAAGTGAAAATAATTTTGAACCATATAATGCAAAATTTACACTGCAGGAACTCAAAGATGCCTTGCAGAATACCAATCCATCAGTCCCTGGTGAAGATAATATAGTATATGGAATACTGAAACATATCCCAGAAAAGTCAAAGAAATTTCTTTTAGATATGATAAATAAAATCTAGGAAACTGGTATTATTCCTAAGAGCTGGGAATTATCATTAATCCTCCCTATGAAGAAACCAAACAAGGATCCTTCTTTACCAGCAGCTACAGACCAATAGCTCTCACCAGTTGTGTTTGTAAGCTGATGTAAAAGATTATTAACACCAGGCTTGTATGACACTTAGAAACAAATAAACTGCTTTCTCCATTCCAGTTTGGCTTTAGGAAAACGAGATCTACTTTAGATCCATTGCTCAGGCTGTCAAACCAAATACAACAAGGTTTGCTAAACAGAGCCAAACAGTAGGCGTTTTCTTTGATTTGGAAAAGGCGTATGACACCACATGGCGTTTTGGTATTATACAAAAGTTGTATAAGGTGGGCATTAAAGGAAAAATGATCAGATTTATAAATCCGTTTTTATCAGAAAGATATATAAAGGAAAGAGTGGGGAATCATGTATCGCAACCTTTCTTACAAGAAGAGGGAGTTCCTCAGGGTAGTGTCCTTAGTGTCACCCTCTTTGCTGTTGCCATTAATAAAGTATTAGAAAAGATATCATCACCAGTGAAAGGCTCTTTATTTGTAGATGATTTGGCTCAGTACTGCACAGGATATAATGTAGTATCTACTAGCAGGTTCATGCAAAGAGCCATCGATAAAGTAAGCAAGTGGGCTGATGAGCAAGGACTTCGATTCTCCAAATCAAAAACCCTCTCTGTTCGGTTCTGCAGGCACCGAACTAAGGAAACCATTCCAACTCTTCCCTTAAATGGAATGATTTTACCTTACTCAACTGAAGTAAAATTTTTAGGAATGGTCTTTGATGAAAAACTCACTTGGATTAATCATATTGACCAGTTAAAAGCGAAAGCGAAGATATCATTAAATATTTTAAAAGTAGTATCCAATTTTAATTAAGGTGCTGATAAGAAATCGTTGTTAAGGCTTTAGAATGCAGTATGTTTATCTAAGTTATACTGTGGCTGCCAAGTATACTCATCTGCTTCAAAGACTAAACTTAAGAAATTGGACGTTGTGCATAATATGGGGCTAAGGATCTGCACTGGCGCTATTAGAACTTCACCCATTGAAAGTATTTATGTAGACTCCCATCAGCTACCACTGGACTTATGGAGGCATGAGCTAGGTCTGAGATACACCATTCTGCTGAAAAGCTCAAAGAAGAATTCTTCTTTTGAGATCTTAAAACAGTGTGACTCAAGGCTTTTTTGATCTAGATCTTCAATACCATTTCAAATCAGACAGCTGGATGTACTGGAGGATGAAAGTATAAAAACGCAGAAGATCCTACGAGTTAAACATCCTGCTATCCCTCCCTGGTTTATTCCAGCAATAGATGTCATCGTTAAAGAGATAGAGAAGAAAGGTCGTCCGGAAGAAGAAGTCAGAAACAAGTTTTTGGAGCATGATGAGAGGCATATAAATGACAGGAAAGTCTATACTGACGGAAACAAAATCAGGAGATGGAATGGGATGTGCAGTGGTGTGTGAGGAGGAATCATATATAAAAAAGTTACCAGACTCCTCATCCTTATTCACCGCTGAAGCAACAGCCATAGTTGATGGTTTAAATCTTGCATCTGATAAGAAATTTAAATCCATAGTAATATATAGTGACCCAAGGAGTGTTTCAGAAGCCCCAAAGAAGATTAATCCTACCCATCCCTTAATTCAAAAGGCTCGGGAATGACTTTTTTATCTTTCTGTTCGCCACAAATCAGTTAAGTTTTGTTGGATTCCTGGGCACACTTTTCTAGAAGGGAACGAACTGGCTGATAGTAAAGCAAAGGATGCTGCAAGATGCGATTTCTTAACTAATAAGGTGCCACATTTGGATATGCGTCCAGTTATTAGAGGATACATTCGTAAGAAATGGTAGCAGAGGTGGACTTTCTCCATTTTATCCACAAATTAGGAAGTACAGAAATATTAGAAAAAGTATTGATTTTTGGAGTTCGGGTTTTAATCATAACAGAAGATTCGAGATAATCCAAACACGGCTTAGGATTGGCCATACCCGTTTCATCCATATTTATATTTTAGAGGGAGCCAGTGCCCCAGTTGTGCTCACTGTGGTGATCAGCTATCTGTTGAGCACATGCTGGTGCACTGTCCTAGATTTAATGGCCTTAGGGCAAAGTATATATTAGCGGAGAAGACTGTTTTAGAAATTCTAAATGATGATGTTGAGGTAGGCAACTTAATTGGTTATCTGAGAGAATCTGATCTTTTTAATGATATATGATTTAGTATATTTATTAAAGATTTGTCATATTTATTTTATACATTAAATATATATTATATATTAAATATATAATTTTTATATTTATTTATTTTTTATGTTTTTTTTTCATTATCAGTGACATCATTAATTTATATATGTCATCTTCATTGCTGCGCTGAATAATCCTGATGGGTTCCGGCGCTTGGTCTTGAAGTCCTAAATATCATAATCATTCAATTATAATCAACACCAGGTCGTCCTGGTATTAGGCTCACCTCCCTCCTCAATAACCTCACCCCTCTCCTTTCCCCTTCGTTTCGAGGTAAAAGCCTATCGATTCCAACTGATGAAGTTTACGAGCGCCAGTAAACTCCCGCCATATCGTTTGTAACGCCAAAGGCGGGAATAATTTGTTACACCAGTCGAGTCGTTTACGTTGTGGCTTTTGCCTCCGGGAGATGATTTAGGAGAAAAATTGCAAAGCTTTTGTCTCCTAATAATAATCTAATGTCTCAATTTTTCACAGAAGTTTTTTTAATACTCTTTAATTCTGCTGACTGTGAATAGTCATGAAGGGGAAACAGCAGAAGTATATCTTATGACAAATTAGGGTTTAATAGCTTCATACACTGATATATTTATTGAAAACCCCCTAGCATAGGAAATGTATATATCAACTAAATCACTATCATTGTCAGAAATCGTAATTTACGATGCTGATTCCCGTTTAACTTTGGAATATTTTTAATGGTTTACTTATCTTTTCAGGAAAAAGAAAAGTATTCTCGTAGAGTTTTGTTTATTTTTTTAGGGGGGGGCGGCCGTTGGTAAACAGTGTTCGATAAAGAAATTAAGATTAAATATTCAAAATAAAATTTAACAAAACTTATTTGCATTTTTGCACAATTACTCTGCATTGATAAATCATTTGATCTCCGCAAAATTATAAATCTGTCTTTATAGGCATTCTTACAAAATGCAACATCTGAAACCACTGTTGTAATTATGAAGCAAGAGAAAATTATTTAAATATAAAGGTAAGCAAAAATGTTACGATTATACAGTAATTTCATTCATGAAAATGTTAAACTCCCCTCGCCTCTCTCTCCCTTTCTCTATATCTCCCCACAGATCATTTACCCATATGAATATGCACTTTACACAAACTCTTATGAAGTATAGTGTACGTGTTAATGTATTTTGTGTAGATTGCATGATATACAACAGCCAAACAGAGATGTACGCATCTACCAAAGCACATTGAGATCCAGAGAGATATCGCACAAAAATTACATGATCAAAAATGCTCGCGTATAAAGAACAAAGAACAAGATATACGCGTGGAGATGAGTTGCAAAACTCTGTGTAACGAAAGTTTACGCGCTTTTGTTGTTTGTAACTAGAGCTGTAGTTAAAAATTCATACATTTATGTTGAATAAATAAAATAGGGACTTTAGAATTAACGGGTGGGCACAATTACATATTTCCACAGGCTGAAAGATTAATAGTCTTTGTGAAACGTAACATTTTCATGTTTATAATTTCTGTTATGAAGAATCATCCTACGGCTAAGAACTCGTTCTGAAATTCGTTATATTACAAGATAAGGAGTGTTTTCAATAAGAAAACGTGATGCAAGCATAAGTATAAAGTTACCTCACAGATAGTTGTATTGTATTTTCAATCAAAATTTTTAATGGTAGAAGGTAAACTGTAGAGGCCTCAGACCTGTAAAATTACTCAGATAAATCTTGTAATTCTCATTATTTCAAGTACATGTTTTATACCAGAATTTAATGAAAACCAAATTTCATTTCACCCTCTGAAACAATGTTTTTGGAGTTTGATCCGCGTCGTCGTGAGGGGTCCTGTATTCGATTTTCGAGCGAGGTTAGATGATTTAAGTATTTGCTGTTGAAGTTGGTCTTGTACGCTTGGTCAGTTTCAGTATTTGTCATTTTTCATATCAGTAATAATAATAATTGTTAGTTTAAATACATTTGCATGTGTAAATGATAAACAATATAAACGAGTGAAAAATGCGAAGAAGTTTCTTCGGCACGATCGAGTTTTCTGTACTGCGTATAATGCTGTATGAGCCGCGGCCCATTAAACTTTAAGCCACGGCCCGGTGTTGACCTGTCCTATAGCTTTTCCATACGCACGATCATGGCTAACTGTAACATTAAATAAAAAAAAAAAAACTACTGAGACTAGAGGGCTGCAATTCGGCATGTTTGATGATTGGAGGGTGGATGATCAACATACCAATTTGTAGCCCTCTAGCATCAGTAGTTTTCAAGATCTGAGGACGGACAGAAAAGTGAGGACGGACAGACAAATTTTCTTTTACAGAAAACTAAAAATTGCGATTTTAACTCTCTCTCTCTCTCTCTCTCTCTCTCTCTCTCTCTCTCTCTCTCTCTCTCTCTCTCTCTCTCTCTCTCTCTGTGTGTGTGTGTGTGTGTGTGTGTGTTTGCGCGTGTACGTGTAGAATTTATATCCACAGGCAATTAGTGCACTGGGAACATCGATTTTTGAACATTAATTTTAGGATCCGCGATCGAATCTTGCTTGAAATCCCAAATGAATCAAAAGTTTCTTGCTTGAATGTGGCCACAAACATTTACATACATGTGACAAATTCAGACCCGGTACACATAAATTCCCCCTCCAAATTTCATATCAGTAAAACGAGAATAACGAGAATATTCGTATTTACATTCTAGTCTGTGACTTCCTTATTATTATTATTATTATTATTATTATTATTATTATTATTATTATTATTATTATTATTATTATTATTATTATTATTCACAATATATATTTCAATTAAGTTAGGTTTCATAAATATCAAAGTATGGTAGATCTAAGCAGTAGCTCCGCGGCGGCGATTTCCTTCTTACTTGACTTTTTCTACAGTTTTTTGGTTGCTAATTATGGATTTACCTTCAATTTTTGTCGCACAAATGCAATTAACCTGTAATTAACCCCTGAAGTCCATCCAACTAGGGGTTTCCATACGCGATCTTCACAAGACAAAACACGGGAACGTCTGCTTGGAACGGTTCGTATCCCGTCCGGCAAGTGCAATAACTTGTTAACGTTTATATTTATATATGTGTGTGTTTTCATGTATATGAAAATTGGTGTCCCCCGCCATGAAATTTTTCTGGATCCGGTAGTGGTATAAAATACATTTTAATTCAAGCTGCCAATGCTTTGAAAACATTCAGCAATATCTGGATGAGAAATGAAGTAAACCATTTATCTACTAATAGTAAGAGTAAGGAAAAGACTTTGATCGTCGGCTGTGTTCACTGGTACAGTTCTATATGAAATAATTGTCTGACCAGACTTGAATGATTAAGCTAAGTTATGCCCTGTTTATTAACTTATTAATTTGGCTTGGCTCGTGAACATTCGTATCTTGAAGACTTTTGACTGATAAATGAAATGAAGGTCAAAATCTGAAACTAAAGCTAAGAATCTTGTGCAAAATCTTGAGACATGGATGTATAATCTTTTTTTAACGAAGGTTATGATAAAATACACCAAAGGTGCATTAAAGTTCAGAATTGTTTCTTTTGAACAAGCTTAAATGGAAATTCGTAAGATAATTTCATTATGATTAATAAAAATGCTGAAATAATGTGAAAATATTGGTAATCTTTAAGCTTAACCCCATTTTTTTCGCTACACAGTAGGCTACTGTGTTGAGTTTTGTTATTTTTCTGACAAGAGTTGCGCAGTTGTCATAGAAGTGTACTTTATTTTTTCAGTAGCTATAATTCCAATGTAATTAAAGCATTCACCAATTGTAAGTCGATGGAACATTTCCTAAAAGTAATTGTATATGACCTGTAATCGAAATCGAACATACTCTGCATCTGCAAAGTGATACTGAACCTTTTGAAAGCTTAAATATACTTCAAATTATATTACCAAAACCGGGTCAGATTTCTTGCAATAGACACATAAAGTATTTACCATAAATGACAATGTGAAACAAATTCTGAAAAAGCTTTAATCAATTGCTAATAAAGAGTATTGCTATAGTAATAATTCAGAAAATAGACATTTTGAATCCTTCGGTTTCTTGCTTCCTCTCCTTTTAAGAAGGAAGGTGTAATTCGTATTTCATTTTATTTTGAAGACCAGAATCTACTCACAATATTGTAACTATTTTGAGGAATGTTATTGAGAGGAAGAAGACCTGCCGCCTGGCACGAGCGCATTTCGTAGGATTTTCAGCGTAGCAAGTAATACTCGAGTCAACGAAGCTGATAAGAGAATAAATAAAAAAATCAAAACAAACAACAAGCGGCAACTCCTTTGCAGCTGATACTCAGTTCTACCTTGTCGCAGGCGATGTTGAGGATATCGTGTCAAAAATAGGACGGATGCAGAGCTGGACGGACAATAAAAGTCTTTAAGTCTGAGGCCAGTTCAGTAAAATCAGAATGCATAAAAAAGACCCTAATTGTCAAAGTGTGGGAATAAATACGACAGGATATGAGGCAATTAAACCTAATAAGATTATTAGTATTAGCTGATGAACGTCTTCATGCAGCCGATCTGATATTGTAATTATGTAGAAAATGAAATAATATCAATAAAATATACATCTGTAATCTTATATAATCACTAGACCATATTACCAGTCTACCAGATAATTACTGAAGAAATAATTGCAAGTCCTATTCAGCAAGGCACCCGACTTAATAACGAACAAATCCCGGGTGACCGGGTCACCTGCATTTAGTTGAGCTTCACTCGCTACCGAAAGAAGAGAGAATACACGATGTGTTTTGACAGGCATCACAATAAAAAAATATGAGACTTACGTATGCCGGGGAATATCATGACCCATAGACCACATTGATCTAAGCATGTTGCTTAGATCAATCTATATTACTCCATACTACTACGTGTAGTAGTATGGAGTAATATAGATTGATCTAAGCAACATGCCAAATCGATATTGAAAAAGAAGTTTAAAGGATGTTGCTCTAAGATCTAAATGGTTGTGAAAGTTGGATATGTTTAAGAGAAAAAAAGACATTTTTAAAACGTTATAAATTACATGAAAAAATTTGGCCATAACTGATGTAAAACATTACTCTTAAAAATGTTAAGGAATAACTTACTCATAAAATGGGCCTCGCCTATATCTGGAAGCTATTTGCTAAATTGTTGTGCTGAAAAGTAATGAAACATGTCAAGTTACTCGCCTATTGGTTTAGCTTTCAAAATTTTGTTGCTCAATGGGATGATCAATTTTCTTGCTCCTTCGGTAGCAGTAATGGCTTGAGACAGGAAGGTATTCTGTCACCCTACCTTTTTAACATTTATGCAGACGGCCTGAATATTCGGCTGGCTTGTTCCGGAATAGGTTGCCACAACGGGGATGTTGCTTTTAATCATTTTAGCTATGCGGATGATCTAGTTATTCTCGCTCCCACTGCTAGGACAACTTCGAAAACTTCTGAAGATTTGTGAAGACTTTACCATAGAACATGATATATTATACAACACCAGCAAAACTGTATGTATGCTGATTCCTTCATGTAACAACAGAAGTCAGGAATACACATGGATTTCATTGCAAAATGACTTCTTTCAATTTGTAAATTCATTCCCGTATATAGGCTA
>JANJGK010004036.1:52500-70631 GCA_039081455.1 Macrobrachium rosenbergii | reverse complement strand
AGAATCCTTTGTTGATTGCTGGAGTAAATTGCTTGTGTTTATTTGAGGAGCTCTCAGTGGGTAGAGATCTCTGGTTTCATTATTGTACTGTTGCTTGCTAACCCTCTCTCTCTCTCTCTCTCTCTCTCTCTCTCTCTCTCTCTCTCTCTCTCTTGGTGTTCTTGGTCTTGTGAGGTGTTGAGAGTTTTGTTGTATGCTATTTATACCAGAAATGTTTTGTGGTTCCAGAATAAGCGTGAGATCATTTACTCTTGAAGGATGTACAGTAGTGTACAGTATAGCCTTTGGTTTTGCAAGTGACTGCCATCAGTACTGCGTGTTATAAATTTATGAGAAAGAAGAGCATTATGGAAGTTTATAGCTGTGGTATGCATACCAATAATGCATTTACTGATTCCACCCTCTATTTAGTGGTAAACTTGGTGGCTGTGTTAGTCATTTGCTCAAGAGATGCATCAGATGTCTGTCTTGTATCCCCAGTGGAAGTTTGGGTTTAGACTGTAGGTCTTCTGCTGGTTGGGAAGTATTAGCCACCTTCCAGTTAGGGCATGAAAGATGTGGACTGATGAAGAATGAGTGTTGCAGGAAGAGAGAGAGAGAGAGTGTGTTTGGAGGATGCAAGAGGGTTGGGTGTGGGGTGGGCTGTTTGTGCCTGTCAAATATATTCCCTAATGGGAACTCTGTTGCATGAAAGGTTTCATTGTGCATTGAAAAGCTCTTGTCAAGTGAAAGTCTCATTGCTGGGCTTATGTGTGGTCCTCTCTTTGCCCAGCATTCCTTGGGAACAGAGAACAAGTACGTGCAGGATATATCATCATCTCGAATTTTTTCTGTCTGCACTTTTTCTGTCCTCACTTTTTCTGTGCACTTTTTGTGTCCACACTTTTTCTGTCCGCAATTCTTTTGTCCACACCTTTTCTGTTCGCACTTTTTCTGTCCGAATTTTTTCTGTCTGCACTTTTTCTGTCCACAGTTTTCTGTCTGCACTTTCTCTGTCTGCACTTTCTCTGTCTTCACTTTTTTCTGTCCTCACTTTTTCTGTCTGCACTTTTTTCTGTCCACACTTTTTCTGTCTGCACTTTTTTCTGTCCACACTTTTTCTGTCTGCACTTTTTTCTGTCCACACTTTTTCTGTCTGCACTTTTTTCTGTCCGCACTTTTTCTGTCTGCATTTCTTCTGTCTTCACTTTCTCTGCCTACACTTTTCTATCTGCTCTCTTTCTGTCCGCATTTTTTTGTCTACACTTTTTCTGTCCAAACTTTTTCTGTCCTCATTTTTTTTATTAATATTGGAAGTTTTTATATGGGGAGTTGTTTTATTGAAATGGGGAGTTTTTATTGACATGTGAAGTTTTTTATTGACATGGGGAGTTTTTTATTGATATGGGGAGTTTTTTTTTATTGACATGGGGAGTTTTTTATTGACATGGGGAGTTTTTTATTGGTATGGGGAGTTTTTTTGTTGACATGGGGAGTTTTTTTTATTGATATGGGGAGTTTTTTATTGACATGGGAGTATGTTTGATTGATATGGGAAGTGTTTACTCTTATGGGGAGATTTTTCTCATCTTGGAAGTTTTTATTATTGATATGGGAAGTTTTTATTAACAAAGAAGTTGTTTTTTATTAGTACCGGAATTTTTGTTTTTTGTTTTTTTTATGAACACGTCTGATATATTTCCTCTCGCGATATGGTGATGATGTTAACATCAACTCCAGTATTGTGATGTTATTAACATGACCTCTGATATGGTGATGTTGTTAACATTCCCCGACAAAGGTGATGTTATTAACCTTCCCCCGATAAAGGTGGTGTTATTACCATTCCCCCGACAAAGGTGATGTTATTAACGTTCTCCCAGTAAAGTGATTCACTCGATAAAGATGATGATATTAACATTCCACCCGATAAAGGTGATGTACATTCTCCCAGTAAAGGTGATATTAACATTCCCGGTAAAGATGATGTTATAAACATTCCCTCAATAAAGATATTAACATTCCCCTGATAAAGGTGATGTTATTCACATTCCCCCGATAAAGGTAATGTTATTAACATTCCCCTGATAAAATTGATGTTATTCAAATTCCCCCGATAAAGGTAATGTTATTAACATTCCCCTGATAAAATTGATGTTATTCAAATTCCCCCGACGAAGGTGATGTTATTAACATTCCCCCAATAAAGGTGGTGTTATTCACATTCTCCTGACAGAGGTGATGTTATTAACATTCTCCCAATAAATGTAATGTTATTAACATTCCCCCGATAAAGGTGATGGTATTAGCATTCCCCCAACAAAAGTGATGTTATTAACATTCTCCCAGTAAAGGTGATGTTATTAACATTCCGCCGACAAAGTTGATGTTATTAACATTCCCCTGATAAAGGTGATGTATCTCTTGAAATTTCCATATTCCCTTTTCACTTCCTTATTTTGTTGTGAAAACTCTCTCTCTCTCTCTCTCTCTCTCTCTCACCATGACGTGAAGACGAGAGAAGAGAGAGAGAGAGAGAGAGAGCAATGTCACCAGAAGCAAAATGGAATGTCCACAGAAATAAAGTAATGAAGAAAAAGGCTTTCGCTTAAACACCTACAGAAAAAGGTCGAAGGAGACATATGTAGGCCAACGAGGAGGAGGAGGAGGAGGAGGAGGAGGAACGCCATTGTTTTGTAGGAGTCAATTATCTGTTTGTCATGAGCGGTTTTTCTCCAGCCGTTATATTCATTCTTTTATATAGTATATAAGCTGAGTCTATTCGTCATCGTGTGCTTCCCCTGTGACTTTGCTGCTGTTCACGTCAGAGAGAGAGAGAGACAGAGACAGAGAGAGAGAGAGGGGGGGGGGGGGACCCAAACCGTCGTTGTGAGAGAAGCAAAATGCAGCTTCTTTGTCATAAGGGACATGAGCGAGAATAGCTTGGCTCTTTGTGCACGTACGCCCTTCTTGCCCTTTCAGACTCATCCCGCAAAGCTGTGCGTCCTCTCTCTCTCTCTCTCTCTCTCTCTCTCTCTCTCTCTCTCTCTCTCTCTCTCTCTCTCTCTTCTCATCTGTTACAAAATAGCATCAGAAGAGTTTCCAGAGGATAAAGGAGCCTTGTTGGCAGAGTTGCTCCTTCGGAAACAAAGACTACGAAAAATGGCGCCGCAGGTGTCCCATGAACGGAAACTAGACCTATGTTACGAATGCATCAGACTGAAGCAGCTGTTAAATCTTATTTTATATTATAATAATATCCTGATCATATTGATAATGTAAATGAGGCTCATGGCCACATCCCACTGCCACTAGGCCTAAATTTCATCGGTTTTAAACTGTAAATTTGAACGCAAGCTTCGTTGGCTACATATGAGGAAATTATGGAGATTTAAAAAAAAAATGTAATGAAATCACTTGTGTCAAAATTTATTGATGTTTTATCATTGCAGTTGTAAAGAGATGCTACTGCTGCACTCAGCTTTATAAGTTATAACCCCAGTTGGAGATTATAGACTCAAACGTTACACCATTTGTTAACTTTGTCGTCGAGTTAGACGCTTGGCATTGCAAATCTCTCTCTCTCTCTCTCTCTCTCTCTCTCTCTCTCTCATATTCTACGTAAGAATGGTAATGATCATAACGAATGAGACATAAATAATAATAATAATAATAATAATAATAATAATAATAATAATAATAATAATAATAATAATAATAATAAATGAATGGAAATAAATATTGACGGTTAAACGGCCACACACACAAACTCAGCAGCTGTCACCAGCGTTCGAATCCCTGCCCAACATGCAAGTACCAGTAACTTCGAAAAAAATATCAGCAGTGTCTCGTCATTTCAACCACGAATCCGAAATCAAAAAGTAATTTCGTAATTTATGGTGACAATTATTGAATTCTTTTATTTAAATCAAATCTGGCAGTTAAACAACTTCGTCAAATATATATATATATATATATATATATATATATATATATATATATATATATATATATATATATATATATATATATATATTAATGATTTTATTCTCGTTTATCAGAGGTTTCGGAGACGCTTCGTATACGCTGTGCTTCGAACTTAGGCCTAGTTTCTCTCTCTCTCTCTCTCTCTCTCTCTCTCTCTCTCTCTCTCTCTCTCTCTCTCTGTAGTATTTTCCGTTCTCCAGCATGCGACTCATGATTTTAGAGAGAAAAAGGAGAGAAAGAGAGAGAGAAAAAGAGGAGAGAGAGAAAAAACCCCTCATGAAAATTTCATTTAAAGGGACGAAGTAAGCGCATAGAGATTAGAGGGTCATAAAGGCGTAACCCAACAGACCCTGAAGATCAGAAAGCGGCCTTATTGACCGAAGGAATAAGGGCGAGAATAGAATGAAGCCGGTCAGGCATATACGAGGATCTTGGCGGTTAAACTCGGGGCAGCTGACTGCGGTTACTTTTGTACTTTTGACAATAACACTTAATATCTCGTTGATTTCTGGTGTTAAAGTTTATAAGTATACTTTAGAAGAAAGAACAATGAATGGGGATTATGATAATACATATAATATAATATATGAAACCGACTGTACCGCGCTAATTTTATTTTAGCCAACTCTGCTTTGACTTTTCTGCCTTTAATACTTAATATCTGGTTGGTTTCCAGTGATGGACGTTATAAGTATACTTTAGGAGAAAGCGCATTGAATGACGATCGCAATAGCGTATGCAGAATTATATTACATTGACCCTGTAACAATTTATCAAGGCACAAACACCGGGAAGTCCCGCACCACCACTACTGTCTGACATAGGTCTAATATTTACGTTCCCCCCACACACTTCCCTTGACTGCCCCTCACGCTGAATGACACTCCTTCCCTCTCTTTCAATTATTCATCAGTTAATGAATTTTTCATTGAACTGTTCACTAGTTAATAAATTATTCACTATTCTCTCCGCATATTCGTTAAAATAGAAAGATAATGATGACGATTTCAGGCTTCAACACTGAACCTGTTTATAGGTCTAGGTTTGCAAAGCGGCTGGTCACTTCTGTGGCTCAGCAACTCTCCTTATGCCCTGTAGTTGGGTATTGCTTACAGTAAGCCTTGCGGTAATGATTTAGGTGATAATAAAGCAAATAACCGTCGTGAATTGCTTTAAATACGCTGTTTTTGCGTAAATGATACGTCACTGTAAGGCTCGGGGTGATGGTGGGGCACTAGTCATAGATTTGGCACGTAATCTCTACCCGGGGGGAGCATAATTAGCGGTAATTTCAGCTCCTGTGGGCACATACCCCTTTTCTCTGTCCGCCACAACAATTTTACACGAAAATATGAAGAACAAAACCACAAAATCGACGCCTCAAACTTTCAAAAGGGTGTATCACCAACAAAGATGGCCGCCAAGGGACAAGCCAAAAATTCTCCAAAAATACCAGTCAAATTTTTGGGATTGAGATCAGTTGGGATTAGTAGTTGTAGCGCGGTCCCCCTTCTCTGCAACGGCTCTCCTCTCGAAAATAGTAGTAGTAATGAGGGGACAGGCTCTGCAACGGCTCTTTTCGATCCCCACTGATCTCAATTCCAAAAATTTGACTGGTGCTTTTTAGGTATTTTTGGTTTGTCCCATGGCCGCCATCTTTGTTGATGATACGCCCATGTTGCTCTTTGTAGCGTCGATTTTTACCTGCAACGACAGAGAGAGAGAGAGAGAGAGAGAGAGAGAGAGAGAGAGAGAGAGGGTATAATGAATTAAGGATCGCCTTATGCTACGATTTAGGGACTACAGCTGAAGACTAAGCTAAAGCCAATCGAGCGATAGTACTACTGCTGCTGTACTGAGTTGAGAAAGCGCAGATTCCGTGGGAGTGTGCTTTGTGGGAGGCGAGGGGAGGGTTTGGGGGGGGGGGGGGGGGCCGAGGTCCAGCTGTTTTTTGGGATGACGTTTCGCGTCAGATGATAGTGATACTGATGATGATAATGACCCTGTTCTGATAATCTACTCAAATGATAAGAGACGACGAGGCAGGAACTTCTCAAAATTGGGTGAGTGGAACTATTTGCCTCTTCCTTTTTTCCACGAGCCATCTTTGTGTTGCCCTTCCTTCTTCCTTCCTTCTTCCTTCCTCAAATGAATATTTCTGTGCGTTCATCACTACTGCTTCTTCTTCATTCATCATTATTCGCAGGTTTTTTAGGACTCGTATTGTCATCATCAGACTCTCTCTTCATTCATTCATGTTGATGAACAACTGTGAGAGTCAGAATATTAATTTTGGGGGAATTATTGTCCTCATAGTTTTGGGGGAATTTATTTATTATTGCTTCTCTCTCTCTCTAAACCTAGATAACCGACAACAATAATATAATGCGACCACCATGGGGATAGTGCTACCTCAACCAAGGTCACCACTCATACACCAGCCTGTAGCGCCTAAAAAACGGCCATGCTGTGCTACAGACTCGTGAGCCCGTGACCTGGTTAAATTATTCTGAAAATATAAATATTAGTCAAACGAAAATAAAGACCAAAACCTTAATAGATTAACCTTAACTCAGTCTAGGTCACCACTCATACACCAGCCTGTAGCGCCTAAAAAACGGCTGTGTTGTGCTACAGACCCGTGAGCCCGTGACCTATCTAAGCTATGTACGACAACAAGAAAGTTTACACAGATCGGATCCAACCTTCACATAATGCATCAAACAAACGTCCAACCAGAACAACCCAATCCGAGTCACAAAACTCAAGAAAACAAACTTACAAATTTTAAACTAAAGAAATTCACGTGCACACATATCAACTTACAATATACCAAAAACTGTTTTTATACAAACCCACAGGAGAAACGAGCAGGGCAGCGTACGAGGGAGGGGAGGCAAACATTTCAAATTCGTGAGAGAGCGTCAGGAATCTTATTTTCAGACCCCTTTATATGTTTAATAACCAGCTTGAATTCCTGAAGCAAGAGAGCCCAACGCAAGATCCTCTGATTGGCTCCTTTCATACGTTCAATGAAAACAAGCGGATTATGATCGGTCCAGATCTCTATAGGAAGAGAAAAATTAGTCACATAAGGTTTGTAATGCATCAGGGTACGGACCAAAGCAAGAGCTTCTTTCTCTATGGTTGAGTACCGCCTTTCAGCTGGCAACAACTTTCGGCTAAAATAAGATATAGGGTGTACCTCACCTTCATCATCCCTTTGGAAAAGGACACCACCAATGCCAATGTCACTGGCATCAACAGCTATTATATAAGGTTTCTGAAAATCTGGGGAAGTCAAAATAGGTTTAGAAATTAGAACTGTTTTAAGCTTATTAAAAGCTTCCTCACATTGATTAGACCAACAAAACTTTTGACCCTTCTCTAAAAGTTTAGTAAGAGGCTGAGCAAGGTCTGAGAAATTTCGCAGGAACCTCCTGTAGTAACCTAACATACCAAGAACTCTTCTCACCTCTCTAATATTACCTGGCCTCTTCAAATTAATAATAGCCTCGAGGTTAGCTTGTTTCGGAGCCACTTGACCCAAACCAACCTCGTGACCCAAATAACAAACCTTAGCCTTACCAAATTCACACTTGGCTAAATTAATAACCAAACCAGCAGACCTAAGGGCCTCAAATACCTTACGCAATCTTACCAAATGCGTACGCCAGTCATTACTATATACCACCAAATCATCAATATAAATTTTAGTTCCTTCTAAACCACAAATGACCCTATTCATAAGCCTCTGAAAAGTGCACGCTGCATTTTTCATCCCGAATGGCATCACCCTACATTCATATAAACCAAAGGGAGTAACAAATGCAGAGATCTCACGGGCTCGATCAGATAACGGAACCTGCCAATAACCCTTCAGCAAATCGAGCTTAGTAATAAATTTGGCAGATCCTATCTGGTCGAGGCAATCATCTATACGAGGCAAAGGAAATGAGTCATTCTTTGTGTGAGCATTAACCTTCCGATAGTCCACACACATGCGGAACTTACCGTCAGCCTTTTTAACTAGAACTATAGGGGAGCTCCAAGGACTAACGGATGGTTGAATGAGGTCGTGCTCCAACATATACTTAATCTCCTTATCGACTATATCCCTTTTCACTGGATTCAACCGATAAGGACTTTGTTTAACTGGGGAGGCACTACCTACATCCACATCATGCTGTAGGAAATTAGTACGACCAGGGGAATCCTGGAATAAATCTGGAAAGGAATAAATTAATTTAAGTATATCCTGTCTCTGATTAACATCTAAGTGTTCCAGACCTTCCTGCAAAACTTCTAAATTTTGTACATTAGCAAAAAGAGCACCTGAAGATACATGACACACTAAATCATCTGAAACCTCAGGAGGAAGTTCCTCAGTCACAGATCCTGGCTCATAAACAATTGCCAGAGGATCAACACTCTTACAGTGATATGGTTTTAGCCTATTAATATGAAAAATTTTACACTTCCTGCTTGAACCTGGAGCTTCAATTTCGTAATTGACCTCAGACAATTTCCTCAATACCTTCCATGGACCCTTATACCTTGGTTCAAGAAAATTGTCCGGGTCCATACTCAAAACCAAAACCAGTTCTCCGGGCTCAAAGGAACGAGCTTTAGTTTTCCTGTCAAAATTAGTTTTCATTACCATCTGGGAATAACTCAAATTATCACGTGCAAACTTCCACGCACTAAACAACCTCTTCTTCAAATCCTCCACAAACTCTCCAATTTTGACATCTCCCTTTCGATCGGACACTAGCTTCTCGCTAAAAATTTCTAATGGACCAAGTACCTTATGTCCGAATACCAGCTCGAAGGGAGCTACACCTGTTGAGGCATTAGGATGATTCCTCAGAGCAAAGAGGGCAAATGGGAGTGCCTTATCCCATTCATTACCATGTTCATAACAATGTTTCTTCAGAATGGATTTGAGTGTGGTGAAACCTATCCACCACTCCTTGACTCTCCGGATGATAAGGTACGCTGGTAATGTGCTGAATGGCCAGTTCAGCACATTTACCCCTAAATACCTTACTCGTGAAATTCGTACCACAATCGGTCTGAATAACCCGAGGGAGACATTATTATTATTATTATTATTATTAAAAGTGGTTGTAATGACGTCATCGCATTACGTAGGAAGAAAAAGCATATTTTTCCTTACTTTTCTTATTTACTCACTTGATGACGTCATCGGAGAATCTGAGGAGGTCCTTCCCCTGACAAAGGTACTCCTAAGGGGCGGGCACTTTGGGTCCCCTCAGCATTGTGGTTCAAGCCCTCCTCAGGCCGCTTCCCTAACCTGGCAGGAAACCTGCCTACCTCCAGGGAAGCAGCCTCTGAGGAGGATCTTCCCCAGTCAAGGGTGCCTTCAAGGGAAGACATCCTTAGGGCGCCTTGGGACCCCTCAGCCTTGTGGTTCAGGCCCTCCTCAGGCCCACTTCCCCAGCCTGGCAGGAAACCTGCCTACCTGCAGGGAAGCAGCCTCTGAGGAGGATCTTCTCCACTCAAGGGTGCCTTCAAGGGAAGGCTTCCTTAGGGCACCTTGGGACCCCTCAGCCTTGTGGTTCAGGCCCTCCTCAGGCCCACTTCCCCAGCCTGGCAGGAAACCTGCCTACCTCAAGGGAAGCAGCCTCTGAGGAGGATCTTCCCCACTCAAGGCTTGCCTTCAAGGGAAGGCTTCCTTAGGGCACCTTGGGACCCCTCAGCCTTGTGGTTCAGGCACTCCTCAGGCCCACTTCCTCAGCCTGGCAGGAAACCTGCCTACCTCCAGGGAAGCAGCCTCTGAGCAGGATCTTCCCCACTCAAGGCTGCCTTCAAGGGAAGGCTTCCTTAGGGCACCTTGGGACCCCTCAGCCTTGTGGTTCAGGTCCTCCTCAGGCCCGCTTCCCCAGCCTGGCAGGAAACCTGCCTACCTCCAGGGAAGCAGCCTCTGAGGAGGATCTTCCCCACTCAAGGCTGCCTTCAAGGGAAGGCTTCCTTAGGGCACCTTGGGATCCCTCAGCCTTGTGGTTCAGGCACTCCTCAGGCCCGCTTCCCTGGCCTGGCAGGAAACCTGCCTACCTGCAGGGAAGCAGCCTCTGAGGAGGATCTTCCCCACTCAAGGGTGCCTTCAAGGGAAGGCATCCTTGGGGCCCCTCAATCTTGTGGTTCAGGCCGTCCTCAGGCCCGCTTCCCCAGCCTGGCAGGAAACCTGCCTACCTCCAGGGAAGCAGCCTCTGAGCAGGATCTTCCCCACTCAAGGGTGCCTTCATGGGAAGGCTTCCTTAGGGCACCTTGGGGCCCCTCAGCCTTGTGGTTCAGGCCCTCCTCAGGCCCGCTTCCCCAGTCTGGCAGGAAACCTGCCTACCTCCAGGGAAGCAGCCTCTGAGGAGGATCTTCCCCACTCAAGGGTGCCTTCAAGGTAAGGCTTCCTTAAGGCACCTTGGGGCCCCTCAGCCTTGTGGTTCAGGTCCTCCTCAGGCCCGCTTCCCCAGCCTGGCAGGAAACCTGCCTACCTCCAGGGAAGCAGCCTCTGAGGAGGAACTTCCCCAGTCAAGGGTGCCTTCAAGGGAAGGCATCCTTGGGGCGCCTTCGGGCCCCTCTGCCTTGTGGTTCAGACCCTCCTTATCCCTACTTTTCGAATATGACACCAAACCTCCGAAGGCTTCAAGGAGACTCGAAGGATTTCGGAGCTTGCTTCTGGAGACTCTGAAGTTGGAGTTCCACTGAGCTCTAGCGCTGGGGGCATCCGCGAATGGCTCTTCTTCTCTCTCGCCCTTCCACCAGGAGCTGAGACCGAAGGATTCTGAAGCACTTTCAAGGAAGACTCCGAAGGTTTTAGGCCATTTCAGCATCGCTGCAACCACTCCTTTGCTTTCCTTTCCTGATATACATCGCGTCTCTCTCGTGCCTCCAGGAACTGGTGACTGACTGAAGGAAGGATTCGAAGACGGCAAAAAGTCCTCTTGATTCCTTACGAGACTTCACCGATCTGTTGATCCAAACGGTAATTCTGGCAAGACGAATCTCATCTCTCTCTCTCTCTCTCTCTCTCTCTCTCTCTCTCTCT
This sequence comes from Macrobrachium rosenbergii, assembly GCA_039081455.1. Lineage (NCBI taxonomy): Eukaryota > Metazoa > Arthropoda > Malacostraca > Decapoda > Palaemonidae > Macrobrachium > Macrobrachium rosenbergii. The sequence continues at coordinate 59,599 of JANJGK010004036.1, read as the reverse complement.
CTCTCTCTCTCTCTCTCTCTCTCTCTGCTTTCTTCTCGTGGAAGTCCTCGAAAGTCTCCATTCTAGGGTCCTCCTCTCCTCCTAATTCCTTCCCGTGCATATCTCGAGCGCAGAACTTAGTCCCAAACGTGACAGTATTAAAAACATTCCCGCTTTATAAATCGCCGAAGGCTGTAACGTCGACTCCAAACTGCTCCTCCGCCATGTAGTCCATATTTTCATGAGCATAAGATTGTTCACTGAATCCATTTTTAAACTCTTCGCCTTTTTTTTATTCAGATTTTGTTTTTGCAGACTGAAATTTGCATTTTTCTGAGCCATGGCAGCGTTGGGCGCATGCGCCAATGATTTCTGTCTCTTGTCCTTCCAGGAGCTGGAAAATTTTTGAAACTTTTAGATCATTCCAGCATCACCTCTGTGGTCAAATATGATCAAATTTTCATTTATTGTAGAACGAAAACAAACAGTAGTTTTAATGACATTTTCCTAAATCATTATTGCCCCAAGTTGAATACATTTAAAAAACAAAGCACATGATTGTATATCATCAAGAGGAAGGAATAATTATAAAATATTGATAAATATGAAATATTTCTTCTTTCAAATGAACTCCTCAATATTCTTTGGAAGCTTCAGCTTCAAGTCAATGGCCCCTTTGGTGGGCTTCTTGTTCCATATGAATAGGGTTCTTCTTTATCTTCTGAATAATAATAATAATAATAATAATAATAATAATAATAATAATAATAATAATAATAATAATAATAATAATAATAATAATAATAATAATGAAACCGTTGCGGAGTATCACCTAATATATGGGAAGAGGTCTCTGAGACTTCCTCCTATTGAAGGTGTCTATATCAGGTGTTAAGTGTTTATAGATCACTTTCAATAGAGATGACTCACTTTCTCTGGCCATGCTTCTTGATTTGGGAGACATCCCGGTCGTGATCACTTCGTTGCAAAAATGTGGTCGGTGAATTACATATATATATTCTGAAAAGTCAATCACAGGAAGGGGGTGGCCTCTCTCTCTCTCTCTCTCTCTCTCTCTCTCTCTCTCTCTCTCTCTCTCTCATGCACTTTTAAGGCCAACTGAATATATGGAGCAGAACACTAGGCAGTCCAGCGAGCAAGGAAAAATGACACCGCGCTCTTTTATTCCTGTTTGTGTTGGTTGTAAAGATGCTCCGAAAAATGGAGCCAAATTCTCAGGGATTTTACAGATAATTCCATTTTATTGATGCCATTTTATCCTTTACTTATATATTCGATTTAAACGGTTCTTCATTTTAGGATTTATTTTTGCGAGTTTCTTTGTTATCGTATGAATCAGTTGTTGGGAGAGGGTGGATAGCAAGCCATGGAAGAAAGAGAATATGAAAGGAGGTACAGTAAAAGGAATGAAAGGGGTTATCTTCGCAGCTTCTTTTATGCGTTTCTCTTCCTACTTCAAGTCAGATCAAGAGGATTTAACCATTTTCATCAATTTATACGCCGTAGATACGGATCAGACCTATTACAAAAATGTCGGAACCTCGAGAAAGGCTACAAAAAACTAGAAAAAGCAAAACTTGATTTAGATTTTTTACAGTATTGTCAATGTAACGGAACTGTTCCGAATTTTGTCAAATTTAAATTGTATAAATCATCCTTGTACCAAACACATTTTTACAAAGACGCTACCAACTCTCTGCTTAATATAGAAATAGGCAATAAACAAAAAACTATTGATAAACATAACGACCATGTTTCAAACCTGAAGGTGGAAGTGTTTAATTCTCTTTCTTTTATAGATAGTATTATTTTCAAAAAGCTTTTTAACAAAACTTTAGGTGATTTTATTTCACTCATACAAGAAAGACATTTCAGGAAATTGAGAGGTTTGGGTATTATGATTCCAAATTTTGCTAAAGAAAGAGTGACTGTTTTTAATTTATCAAAACATGTGCTATCTAAACGTGAAGAGTTTCTTTTATCGCTCGGGTTGGAGTTCTGCCTACCTAATTTTAGACCAAATTATATCAAATTTTTTCTCCCCATAGAGTCGATTTTCCACAGGCTAACAGCATTACCGTTTAACGTAAACAAAAGTGACCTTCAGAAACAACTCTTCGAACTGTCCCAGGGTGCATTTAGGAAATTGAAAACACGTTGGACTCCATCTTCAAAAAAGAAGATCATCACATCCTTAAACAGCTGGCGAGTAGAAAAGATTTGGTTGTTACTAGACCCGACAAAGGGAAGGGAACGGTCCTATTAGATCGAACGGACTATAATGAAAAAATGTTGGCTATCTTAAGAGACCAAGGTAAGTTCACTGAAATTGGAACACCTGATTTTCACAATATCATAGCAACTGAGGACAAAATAAACAGATTTTTACGTCTTTTAAAGAAAGAGAAAATTATAGATGATAATACATACCAAGATTTGTTTGTCACCGGATCATCCTTTGGAGTTTTATATGGTCTCCCAAAAATACATAAGCCTAATACACCTATGAGACCAATCTTGGCATCATATAATACACCTAATTATAAGTTAGCTAAATATTTGGTACCTCTTTTAGAACCGCTGACTAAAAATGATTTTACTCTCGGCAATTCTTACTCTTTTAAGGATAAAGTTTTATTACAGGACGCTAATTTTAAAATGGCCAGTTTAGATGTTGAATCTCTTTTTACTAATGTTCCTGTGGAAGAAACTATCGATATTATCTTACAGAAACTTTTTCCTGAACCAGATTCTGTTTTTAACAATTTTAATCGTACGTCTTTTAAAACTCTTTTAGAACTGGCAGTGCTGGACACCGCCTTTGTTTTTGATGGCAAACTTTTTAAACAAACTGGCGGTGTAGCCATGGGCTCTCCTTTGGGTCCTACTTTTGCCAACATCTTCATGTGCTCGCTGGAAGAGCGCATGTTAGATGAATGTCCACTTAGGTTCCACCCACTCTTTTATGGTAGGTATATTGATGACACCTTCGCCTTATTTAAGAATGATTGTGATATTGACTCGTTTTTAGCATATGTTAATACTAAACATAATAACATTAAGTTTACTGTAGAAAAAGAGGTGAACAATCAGTTGCCTTTCCTAGACGTTCTTGTTACTAGGGATAATGGATTTTTTAATACTTCTGTTTTTAGAAAGAAGACTTTTACTGGTTTAGGATCCAATTACTATAGTTCTTGTTTTTATGGCTTCAAACTGAACTCTATTTTTACTCTCCTCCACAGGGCTTTTTTTATTACATCGAACTGGCAATCCTTCCATCAAGAAATTGGTTTCCTTTCTGCATATTTTGTGAATAATTGCTTCCCACAGAACTTGTTTTTTAAAAAGCTCCGCATGTTTCTTAACAAACAATTCATGAATATCGCCAAACCTTGTACAGTACCAAAATTAGCTTTTTATGCCAAATTTCCATTTTTACATGATGATTCTTTTCGACAAAGGTTTGCACAAATTGTTCATAAACATTATGATGCCATTAATCTAAAATTAATTCCTAAAAATCCACTAACGATTGGTTCCTTTTTCAGATACAAAGATCGATTAAACCCTTTTTTGACCTCCAACGTGGTATATAAGTATACTTGCCCTAAGTGTAACTCTGGGACATATGTCGGATCCACGAGGAGGTTACTGAGGGTCAGAATCGACTCTCATCGGGGATTAAGTTTTCGGACTGGCTGTAGGCTCTCCAATCCCGAGCATTCAAGCATAAGAAACCATTCGAAAATTTGTAAAACATATATTGATAGAAACGATTTCTGTATCATAGGCCAAACAACTAATGTATGCGAACTGCCTATCCTGGAATCATTATTTATTAAACAACTAGTTCCCCAGTTAAATACCCAGACCTCCTCCACTCAGCCGTACCTGAGTTAACTTTTCTTATGCATTCTGTCTTCTGCCTTCTTGGTATAAGGTTGGTTAGCGGTCTTTGATTTTGCTTCTATGTCCTTTTTTTTTTTTGTTTTTTCGTTTTTTTTTTATCTTATATTTTAACTGTGAAGTATTTTATGGATTTTATTGATTTTAAGAGCAATTTTTAAAGTAATTTTATTCATTATTTAACAGATTCCCTGAAGATGTAATAAAGCTTTTTATTACGAAACGTTGGAAATAAAGAATTATGTAGAGATGAATACGTTTCCATGGTCCACCTTCGCGCTAATGTATACCACTGGCCGTCGCCTACTTCTGTTCTTTGATATATATATATATATATATATATATATATATATATATATATATATATATATATATATATATATATATATATAAATTATTAAAAACCAACAGGCCAATCCATTCTCAAATCCCGTTTATATATACACACGAATCTCTCTCTCTCTCTCAATAACCCACTCAATATTATATATATATATATATATATATATATATATATATATATATATATATATATATATATATATATATATATATATATATATAATCATGAAGCTACAAATGTCGCTTAATATCGAAATTCACGCTACCTCGGTATATCTCCGTTGGAGAATTGTCGCCGAAGGGGAATTTATATAAGTGATAAATGAATTGGAATCGTGGGGACACGAACCCGCGACGAAAGCCTATTCAGCGACTCCAGTTGACGTAAACCATTGATGCTTATATAAATTCCCCTTCGGCGACAATTCTCCAACGGAGATATACCGAGGTAGCGTGAATTTCGATATTAAGCGACATTTGTAGCTTCATGATTGTATATAAATCACGGTGTGATAAAAATTTCATATATATATATATATATATATATATATATATATATATATATATATATATATATATATATATATATATATATAATATCGAAAGTGGGTTATTGAGAGAGAGAGATTCGTATGTATATATGAACTTGGGATTTGAGAATGAATTGGCCTGTTGGTTTTTTAATAATTTTCTGACGCTCATTGCCAACGATTAATGAGAGAGAGAGAGAGAGAGAGAGAGAGAGACACGAAAGCAACACTTAACACTATGATAACTCGATTGCTTTATTGCCCATTACTCGCATGCAAATGTTTTGTGCTTTTAAAAAACAGAAAAAAACATTGAACGAATTAGCATTGAAATTGAGACTTAAACGCTTCCGCCAGGGGGAAAAAAATGGCGCCAATCATAGAAGCGCCGCTTATGAATATGGAACCTGATTCATTTTGAAGGATCGAGTTGATTTCAAAAGCGATTCGATTCTGCCAACGAGAGGTGGGTTTAATAGTCGGTTGCTATCGCTCTGTCAAAGGAATTAGGCGGTGTGTGTGTTGGTTTGGTTAGGTCTGTCGTTATATGAGCATTGGAATTTAGGTAAAACGATGGTGATCCTTCAGAAAACTATTATTATTATTATTATTATTATTATTCAGAAGAGTTGCTGTAATTATACCCTTTGTTATTTAAGTATTTAAAACTATTAATTAGACCATAAGTCTTTAAAGAAAAAAATATTATTATTATTATTATTATTATTATTATTATTATTATTATTATTATTATTATTATTATTATTATTAACTTGTTCATTTATCATGCGTACAGGCATCAAAGATAAAAAAAATAACAATTTTGTTGTTAAGACTGATCGATTTAGTAATATTCCGAGAGATAAAATTCCGTAGATTTGCTGTTACTCAGAATTTTGCTTCCCCAGTGACTGAAGGCTTCTTAGCACCAACATTCTTAGGAGACCGAACGAATATGTTTTCTTTTTTTTGATTTTCGCAAGAGGCTTTGAGCTGATACCCTTAAACACACGTAGGCCTCCTCTTTTCCCACAGACATAAAGAGGATTTACCAATAGCACTCTTACAAAGAGGACTATATAAAACCTCTTTTTTCTCTCCATACTCTATCGAGACTTTGTGAGCTTTTTTTTTTTTTCCTCCCAAAGCCTTTGAGGCGATTACTTCCAACACTCTTTCGAGGAAGGTTTGATAGGCCCTGTCTTTTTTTATAAAGAAAAAAAAAAAGTTTTTTTTTTTTGGATTCTCTTGACTACTCTGGGGGAAAGTACGAACAGCCTCTTTTTCCACTAGTAAATAATCATTTTACGTAAATGAAATGCAATAATAATAACTTACTAATAATATTGTAAAAGTAGGTCAGTGATGTTAGATATTCGAATCGATTTTCTCCTAAAAAAAATTATTCCCGGAAGTATTTACATATAAAAATGCCTACCATAACTATTATAATGTATATTCGTTTTCATATAACATAACTTTGAGAATCTAGAAAAGTCTAACATCTCTGTTATCTAGTCAAGGTATATATGTTATTTATGTTTTGCGATTTCCAAAATTCTCTAGAAATTCAAAACATTCTTGCAGTATGAATTCTTGCATTCCATGAATTCAACGTCATTTGATGGACATTCATAAAACTTCCTAAAAATATCTAATAAAAGTTTTAGTTTTCTGTAAAAGAAAACTATTGTGCCGGCTTTGTCTGTCCGTCCGCACTTTTTGTGTCCGCACTTTTTCTGTCCGCCCTCAGATCTTAAAAACTACTGAGGCTAGAGGGCTGAAAATTGATATGTTGATCATCCACCCTCCAATCATCAATCATACCAAATTGCAGCCCTCTAGCCTCAATGGTTTTTATTTGATTTAAGGTTAAAGTTAATCATAATCGTACGTCTGTCAACTCTACAGGTACCAACAACACAGGCCACCACCGGACCATGGTTGAGTTTTATGGGCCGCGGCTAAGACTTTCATGGGTCGTAGGTTATGCCACCACCGGACGGTGGCTGAGTTTCATGGGCCACGGAAGAAAGTTTCATACAGCATTATACGCTGTACAGAAAACTCGATTTTTCACTTGTTTCTTTAGAATTCACAAATGTAAAGGTGATTTGCTACGCCGAGTGACAGAGAATTTTCATCCTGAATGACCCTGTAGAGAAAGACTGATTTTATGACCTCTTTTTATCCGACTTGTTCCGTGATATTTCTTTGTTCTACTAAATGACCCAGAGTTTCTTTATCGCCAGCGGATGCCATCCTTATATTCACTTAACATTATTCCTGTGATAACTATGTAGGTCACTGACTTATTT
>JANJGK010004036.1:30000-47500 GCA_039081455.1 Macrobrachium rosenbergii | reverse complement strand
AATGTCCACTAAATGCGTATAATACTTTAACACGATTAAAACACTGACAGATCTATGTAAGCAGACAGACAAATAATAGTGTGATTGTTTTACAGTCACAATCACTCTGCTTTACACATTAATGCGATCATGGGAAAATTTTCAAAATATGTGATTAAATCTTATTAGAGGCCTTATGTTACTTTTTCGACAGTTGTGCAAAAATATTTGTACATCAACAAAATTTTAGGTAGTTTTAGTATTTCGTTTGCAGGTTTTGGTAACATGTGAGCTCAGCATTTTAAGATACAGCTCTCAATGTGCTTTGAGCGTTTCCATGTATCAGATGGTATTGGGAAATAGAACTTATTGGAATTGTGCTTCTAGATTTCCTTTATTTTAAGACACTGTGATGGGACTTAATTTCTTCCGTGATGTTCGAGTCTTGATGTTGCACCATCGTTTATCTTGCAATGGTCATTGAGTCTAGTTATGTTCGAGTCCTAACATAGCATCTCTGCTTATTTTGCAATTATGTTCGAGTCCTGAACTGCACCTTTGCTAAGGTGCAATGATGTTCGAGTCCTAAATTGCACCTTTGCTAAGCTGCAATGATGTTCGAGTCCTAAATTGCACCTTTGCTAAGCTGCAACGATGTTCGAGTCCTAAATTGCAACTTTGCTTATCTGCAATGATGTTCGAGGCTTAAATTGCGCCTGTGCTAAGCTGCAATGAGGTTCGAGTCCTAAATTGCACCTTTGCTAAGCTGCAATGATGTTCGAGTCCTAAATTGCAACTTTGCTAATCTGCAATGATGTTTGATTCCTAAATTCCACCTTTGCTAATCTGCAATGATGTTCGAGGCTTAAATTGCGCCTGTGCTAAGCTGCAATGAGGTTCGAGTCCTAAATTGCACCTTTGCTAAGCTGCAATGATGTTCGAGTCCTAAATTGCAACTTTGCTAATCTGCAATGATGTTTGATTCCTAAATTCCACCTTTGCTAATCTGCAATGATGTTCGAGTCTTAAATTGCACCTATGCTAAGCTGCAATGATGTTCGAGGCTTAAATTGCGCCTGTGCTAAGCTGCAATGAGGTTCGAGTCCTAAATTGCACCTTTGCTAAGCTGCAATGATGTTCGAGTCCTAAATTGCAACTTTGCTAATCTGCAATGATGTTTGATTCCTAAATTCCACCTTTGCTAATCTGCAATGATGTTCGAGGCTTAAATTGCGCCTGTGCTAAGCTGCAATGAGGTTCGAGTCCTAAATTGCACCTTTGCTAAGCTGCAATGATGTTCGAGTCCTAAATTGCAACTTTGCTAATCTGCAATGATGTTTGATTCCTAAATTCCACCTTTGCTAATCTGCAATGATGTTCGAGGCTTAAATTGCGCCTGTGCTAAGCTGCAATGAGGTTCGAGTCCTAAATTGCACCTTTGCTAAGCTGCAATGATGTTCGAGTCCTAAATTGCAACTTTGCTAATCTGCAATGATGTTTGATTCCTAAATTCCACCTTTGCTAATCTGCAATGATGTTCGAGGCTTAAATTGCGCCTGTGCTAAGCTGCAATGAGGTTCGAGTCCTAAATTGCACCTTTGCTAAGCTGCAATGATGTTCGAGTCCTAAATTGCAACTTTGCTAATCTGCAATGATGTTTGATTCCTAAATTCCACCTTTGCTAATCTGCAATGATGTTCGAAGCTTAAATTGCGCCTGTGCTAAGCTGCAATGAGGTTCGAGTCCTAAATTGCACCTTTGCTAAGCCGCAATGATGTTCGAGTCCTAAATTGCAACTTTGCTCCTCTGCAATGATGTTTGATTCCTAAATTCCACCTTTGCTAATCTGCAATGATGTTCGAAGCTTAAATTGCGCCTGTGCTAAGCTGCAATGAGGTTCGAGTCCTAAATTGCACCTTTGCTAAGCTGCAATGATGTTCGAGTCCTAAATTGCAACTTTGCTAATCTGCAATGATGTTTGATTCCTAAATTCCACCTTTGCTAATCTGCAATGATGTTCGAGGCTTAAATCGCGCCTGTGCTAAGCTGCAATGAGGTTCGAGTCCTAAATTGCATCTTTGCTAAGCTGCAATGATGTTCGAGTCCTAAATTGCAACTTTGCTAATCTGCAATGATGTTCGATTCCTAAATTCCACCTTTGCTAATCTGCAATGATGTTCGAGGCTTAAATTGCGCCTGTGCTAAGCTGCAATGAGGTTCGAGTCCTAAATTGCACCTTTGCTAAGCTGCAATGATGTTCGAGTCCTAAATTGCAACTTTGCTAATCTGCAATGATGTTTGATTCCTAAATTCCACCTTTGCTAATCTGCAATGATGTTCGAGGCTTAAATTGCGCCTGTGCTAAGCTGCAATGAGGTTCGAGTCCTAAATTGCACCTTTGCTAAGCTGCAATGATGTTCGAGTCCTAAATTGCAACTTTGCTAATCTGCAATGATGTTTGATTCCTAAATTCCACCTTTGCTAATCTGCAATGATGTTCGAGTCTTAAATTGCACCTATGCTAAGCTGCAACGATGTTCGAGTCCTAAATTGCACCTTTGCTAAGCTGCAATGATGTTCGAGTCCTAAATTGCAACTTTGCTAATCTGCAATGATGTTCGAGGCTTAAATTGCGCCTGTGCTAAGCTGCAATGAGTTTCGAGTCCTAAATTGCACCTTTGCTAAGCTGCAATGATGTTCGAGTCCTAAATTGCAACTTTGCTAATCTGCAATGATGTTTGATTCCTAAATTCCACCTTTGCTAATCTGCAATGATATTCGAGGCTTAAATTGCGCCTGTGCTAAGCTGCAATGAGGTTCGAGTCCTAAATTGCACCTTTGCTAAGCTGCAATGATGTTCGAGTCCTAAATTGCAACTTTGCTAATCTGCAATGATGTTTGATTCCTAAATTCCACCTTTGCTAATCTGCAATGATGTTCGAGGCTTAAATTGCGCCTGTGCTAAGCTGCAATGAGGTTCGAGTCCTAAATTGCACCTTTGCTAAGCTGCAATGATGTTCGAGTCCTAAATTGCAACTTTGCTAATCTGCAATGATGTTTGATTCCTAAATTCCACCTTTGCTAATCTGCAATGATGTTCGAAGCTTAAATTGCGCCTGTGCTAAGCTGCAATGAGGTTCGAGTCCTAAATTGCACCTTTGCTAAGCTGCAATGATGTTCGAGTCCTAAATTGCAACTTTGCTAATCTGCAATGATGTTTGATTCCTAAATTCCACCTTTGCTAATCTGCAATGATGTTCGAAGCTTAAATTGCGCCTGTGCTAAGCTGCAATGAGGTTCGAGTCCTAAATTGCACCTTTGCTAAGCCGCAATGATGTTCGAGTCCTAAATTGCAACTTTGCTCCTCTGCAATGATGTTTGATTCCTAAATTCCACCTTTGCTAATCTGCAATGATGTTCGAAGCTTAAATTGCGCCTGTGCTAAGCTGCAATGAGGTTCGAGTCCTAAATTGCACCTTTGCTAAGCTGCAATGATGTTCGAGTCCTAAATTGCAACTTTGCTAATCTGCAATGATGTTTGATTCCTAAATTCCACCTTTGCTAATCTGCAATGATGTTCGAGGCTTAAATCGCGCCTGTGCTAAGCTGCAATGAGGTTCGAGTCCTAAATTGCACCTTTGCTAAGCTGCAATGATGTTCGAGTCCTAAATTGCAACTTTGCTAATCTGCAATGATGTTTGATTCCTAAATTCCACCTTTGCTAATCTGCAATGATGTTCGAGGCTTAAATTGCGCCTGTGCTAAGCTGCAATGAGGTTCGAGTCCTAAATTGCACCTTTGCTAAGCTGCAATGATGTTCGAGTCCTAAATTGCAACTTTGCTAATCTGCAATGATGTTTGATTCCTAAATTCCACCTTTGCTAATCTGCAATGATGTTCGAGGCTTAAATTGCGCCTGTGCTAAGCTGCAATGAGGTTCGAGTCCTAAATTGCACCTTTGCTAAGCTGCAATGATGTTCGAGTCCTAAATTGCAACTTTGCTAATCTGCAATGATGTTTGATTCCTAAATTCCACCTTTGCTAATCTGCAATGATGTTCGAGGCTTAAATTGCGCCTGTGCTAAGCTGCAATGAGGTTCGAGTCCTAAATTGCACCTTTGCTAAGCTGCAATGATGTTCGAGTCCTAAATTACAACTTTGCTAATCTGCAATGATGTTTGATTCCTAAATTCCACCTTTGCTAATCTGCAATGATGTTCGAGGCTTAAATTGCGCCTGTGCTAAGCTGCAATGAGGTTCGAGTCCTAAATTGCACCTTTGCTAAGCTGCAATGATGTTCGAGTCCTAAATTGCAACTTTGCTAATCTGCAATGATGTTTGATTCCTAAATTCCACCTTTGCTAATCTGCAATGATGTTCGAGGCTTAAATTGCGCCTGTGCTAAGCTGCAATGAGGTTCGAGTCCTAAATTGCACCTTTGCTAAGCTGCAATGATGTTCGAGTCCTAAATTGCAACTTTGCTAATCTGCAATGATGTTTGATTCCTAAATTCCACCTTTGCTAATCTGCAATGATGTTCGAGGCTTAAATTGCGCCTGTGCTAAGCTGCAATGAGGTTCGAGTCCTAAATTGCACCTTTGCTAAGCTGCAATGATGTTCGAGTCCTAAATTGCAACTTTGCTAATCTGCAATGATGTTTGATTCCTAAATTCCACCTTTGCTAATCTGCAATGATGTTCGAGGCTTAAATTGCGCCTGTGCTAAGCTGCAATGAGGTTCGAGTCCTAAATTGCACCTTTGCTAAGCTGGAATGATGTTCGAGTCCTAAATTGCAACTTTGCTAATCTGCAATGATGTTTGATTCCTAAATTCCACCTTTGCTAATCTGCAATGATGTTCGAGGCTTAAATTGCGCCTGTGCTAAGCTGCAATGAGGTTCGAGTCCTAAATTGCACCTTTGCTAAGCTGCAATGATGTTCGAGTCCTAAATTGCAACTTTGCTAATCTGCAATGATGTTTGATTCCTAAATTCCACCTTTGCTAATCTGCAATGATGTTCGAGGCTTAAATTGCGCCTGTGCTAAGCTGCAATGAGGTTCGAGTCCTAAATTGCACCTTTGCTAAGCTGCAATGATGTTCGAGTCCTAAATTGCAACTTTGCTAATCTGCAATGATGTTTGATTCCTAAATTCCACCTTTGCTAATCTGCAATGATGTTCGAGGCTTAAATTGCGCCTGTGCTAAGCTGCAATGAGGTTCGAGTCCTAAATTGCACCTTTGCTAAGCTGGAATGATGTTCGAGTCCTAAATTGCAACTTTGCTAATCTGCAATGATGTTTGATTCCTAAATTCCACCTTTGCTAATCTGCAATGATGTTCGAGGCTTAAATTGCGCCTGTGCTAAGCTGCAATGAGGTTCGAGTCCTAAATTGCACCTTTGCTAAGCTGCAATGATGTTCGAGTCCTAAATTGCAACTTTGCTAATCTGCAATGATGTTTGTTTCCTAAATTCCACCTTTGCTAATCTGCAATGATGTTCGAGGCTTAAATTGCGCCTGTGCTAAGCTGCAATGAGGTTCGAGTCCTAAATTGCACCTTTGCTAAGCTGCAATGATGTTCGAGTCCTAAATTGCAACTTTGCTAATCTGCAATGATGTTTGATTCCTAAATTCCACCTTTGCTAATCTGCAATGATGTTCGAGGCTTAAATTGCGCCTGTGCTAAGCTGCAATGAGGTTCGAGTCCTAAATTGCACCTTTGCTAAGCTGCAATGATGTTCGAGTCCTAAATTGCAACTTTGCTAATCTGCAATGATGTTTGATTCCTAAATTCCACCTTTGCTAATCTGCAATGATGTTCGAGGCTTAAATTGCGCCTGTGCTAAGCTGCAATGAGGTTCGAGTCCTAAATTGCACCTTTGCTAAGCTGCAATGATGTTCGAGTCCTAAATTGCAACTTTGCTAATCTGCAATGATGTTTGATTCCTAAATTCCACCTTTGCTAATCTGCAATGATGTTCGAGGCTTAAATTGCGCCTGTGCTAAGCTGCAATGAGGTTCGAGTCCTAAATTGCACCTTTGCTAAGCTGCAATGATGTTCGAGTCCTAAATTGCAACTTTGCTAATCTGCAATGATGTTTGATTCCTAAATTCCACCTTTGCTAATCTGCAATGATGTTCGAGGCTTAAATTGCGCCTGTGTTAAGCTGCAATGAGGTTCGAGTCCTAAATTGCACCTTTGCTAAGCTGCAATGATGTTCGAGTCCTAAATTGCAACTTTGCTAATCTGCAATGATGTTTGATTCCTAAATTCCACCTTTGCTAATCTGCAATGATGTTCGAGGCTTAAATTGCGCCTGTGCTAAGCTGCAATGAGGTTCGAGTCCTAAATTGCACCTTTGCTAAGCTGCAATGATGTTCGAGTCCTAAATTGCAACTTTGCTAATCTGCAATGATGTTTGATTCCTAAATTCCACCTTTGCTAGTCTGCAATGATGTTCGAGTCTTAAATTGCACCTATGCTAAGCAGGACGATGTTCGAGTCCTAAATTCAGCTGTGCTAAACTGCAATGATGTTCGAATCCAATCAAGCTGCATTTATATTGCACCTTCGTTTATCCTGCAGTGATTTTGGATGCATAACATTGCAACATTACTCATTTCACAGTAATATTCAAGGCCTAACATTGCAGCTTCCTGTTTCCGCAACCACGTTCGAGCCCTAACATCCCACCTCCACTTATAGTGCAATGACGCTCGAGACAGGACATTGCACATTCGTTCCCACTGCAGAGGGGGGGGGAGGTCCTAGGTTTCGCCCTGTATTGGGTGATCGGGACAGAACTCCCGAAGGGTCAGTTTTGAAGGTCATATCAGATGTTAATGGCATCGTCTGACTAAGTCGGAATTCGAATCGGATTTAGTTCAAGGCTTTGGGACGCCTTACGCTGATTGATTTCGGGGGTTGGGTGGGGGGCGATGTGCATTACCTAAATTTGATCTGATCGGAAATGTATATGACAGATATGATATCTTGGGATTATATATACATACATACATATTTAAAAATGCATACAGTCTATAATAAATTAATAAACACTGATCTGAAAAAATTGGCTTGAGGGAATTAATACCAAGGGATTGTACATTAGTACATACATATAATTTGCCATAAACCAATATATAGTGAACTTATGAAAAATGTGTTTGACGAGAATGATGTCTTAGCATTATAGCTACATACATACATACATACATACATACATACATACATACATACATACATACATACATACATACATACATACATACATACATACATACTATTTAAAAATGCATACAGTCTATAATAAACCAATAAACGCTGATCTGATAAATAATTGGGATGGGCGGAATTAATATCAAGGGATTGTACATTCAAACATACATACATATAATTTGCAATAAACCAATGCACAGTGAACTTATGAAAAATGTGTTTGACGAGAATGATATATTAGGATTATACATACATACATACATACATACATACATACATACATACATACAAATTACGAGAAATCAGTATACAGTGATCTCATGACAAACGTGTTTCATGAGAATGATATCTTAGGATTATAGATACATACTGTACATACATACTACATACATACATACATACATACATACATACATACATACATACATACATACATACATATAGAGAAACAAACAAAATAGAAGCACAAGTAAACGGAAACAACGAAAAACAAAAACAAAGAAAAATGAAACGTTCTACGGACTCGTAGAAGAAGCCTCAGGAGGGATCAGAAAGAGAGAGAGAGAGAGAGAGAGAGAGAGAGAGGAGGGACCTAAAACGCCGGTACCTGGGGTTCTTGTTAGAGCCAATTTGTGTCAGTTTGGCTGAGGACTATAAACTGGCATGAGGTTCCTGAAGTGAAATGTATCTCTCTCTCTCTCTCTCTCTCTCTCTCTCTCTCTCTCTCTCTCTCTCTCTCTCTCTCTCTCTCTCTCTCTCCGTAAATAGGAAGGATTGCAATGCGCTGTTTCCTTTTTCATGTTCCGAAAATGAAAAGAATTTTGCGTAGGGTTTCCAAAGGATACTTTTCTCATTTCCATTAAAGCTGTTATTTGATCGCAAGAGAATATATATATATATATATATATATATATATATATATATATATATATATATATATATATATATATATATATATATATATATATTTCCAGGAAATAAAAAGCAAATTAGTCTGAATTTCCATCATAGCATAAATTTATTGATTTTCAAACTATTTCCCACTTTTTTAAGGACCTGCGTGTCTACATCCGTCAAGAGAAAGTTTGAAGTGTTTGTTGTGGATGCAGACTTCAATTTAAATATAAATATAAATAAATGAATATATATATATATATATATATATATATATATATATATATATATATATATATATATATATATATATACTGTATATATATATATATATATATATATATATATATATATATATATATATATATATATATATATATATATATATATATATAATCTCCTCAGTGCTACTTCTCTTCCTCCTTCCTCCTCTCCCCAAACTCCTCCAGGTCAGGCTTTGCCTTTCCTTGCTGATGTCGGATTTAAACCTAATCTGTGTTCCCAACCGGACAGTGAGCAGTCGTTCAAATGATATTAAATATTGGGGGCTTATTTTGGACGTGATTTCCCTCCTTATTATTATTATTATTATTATTATTATTATTATTATTATTATTATTATTATTATTATTATTATTATTATTATTATTATTATTATTATTATTATTTAAATAGAAATCATGCTCCTCTGTAGTATTCTTGATTTGTTTGTAATAGTATATTCGTTATTGGAAGATGCTAATGATTTTGCGTAAGTAGGTCGTTTCAGAT
This sequence comes from Macrobrachium rosenbergii, assembly GCA_039081455.1. Lineage (NCBI taxonomy): Eukaryota > Metazoa > Arthropoda > Malacostraca > Decapoda > Palaemonidae > Macrobrachium > Macrobrachium rosenbergii. Next base: position 38,638 of record JANJGK010004036.1, on the reverse strand, counting down.
TTTCTTATTTTGCTAGAAAGTATCATGTAAATGAGAGAGAGAGAGAGAGAGAGAGAGAGAGAGAGAGAGAGAGAGAGAGAGAGGAAGGGGAGGGGGAGAGAAAAAGACAGTGGGAGGGAGAGAGGCGGGTTGGGAGAAAGAGAGAGAGAGAGAGCTCAAATACTGAATATATATAATTAGGCAAAGCGAAACATAAAAAATGACAAAACTAATGATAAAGAGAAGACTAACTCCCACGAATCGAAAGAGAGAACGAAGGAAACAATAAACAAAAGAGAATCAACAGAAAATAAAATGGTAATATAGAACGAGGGAAAAGCGAGAATGAAAAATTCAAAATCGGAGATTCTGTTCCAAATGTGTCTCCGATCACAATTCTCAGGGAGCGATATTTCACGAAGCTCAGCTCCAACATTTATAATGGAGCTCCATGAAGGAAACTCCGATCGAGGAAGCGGCTCCCACGGGATTTCAAAGAGTTTTATTTTTTTTTATTTTTTTTTATTTCTCTCTCAAGAAAGGTATATATATATATATATATATATATATATATATATATATATATATATATATATATATATATATATATATATATACTGTATATATATTTTTGTATACATTGGCTGTGTGGTTTAATGTGCGTCACTGGAGTGACTTGTCTTCCGTGGTTCGAGCCCACGAAACGAGGAACTTATTATCAACTAAAAAATTCCCCTCTGGGTAACATGTATGAAAATATATTATTCCCAAGGTAGAGCGAATTGGATATTAAAGGACGTTTTTGTAGCTTAATGCTTGTATATGAATCACGGTTATGTGGTGATGTGATAAAATTCATTCATATATATATATATATATATATATATATATATATATATATATATATATATATATATATATATATATATATATATATATATATATATATATATATATATATATATATATATATATTCCCCTTTTTTCTGTATCATGAATTAACATCACTAATGGAAAAATATAATTTCTGTTTGTTTATATCAGAATTCATGTATAAAATGCAAACACTTTATTTCAGATAAATACCAATTTTTATTAATAAACCCATAAAATTCGCCAGTTCAACGGATTTGATTAAATCTATTTTTAGGGACATATTAACAAGCAAGAGGCATGAAATGTTCATTGATTAGAATGGCTAAAGAATGTACAGTATTGTTCTGCTAAACGAAGTTATAGGTTAACATTTTTATGATCACATCACAGGAAGACTTACGAGGTCTTTACATTACAGTCACGTAACGATTTGTTTTATATAACTCGAAGCCAAATTGGACTAGATTCTTACCAACTACTGGATCAGCTCACCCAAACTTCCTGAAATAAACTTTGTTAACTTAACGATATAAAGTTTTTTTTTATTTAATTACTGTATATGAGATACCATCACTAAAAGGCTTAGGTAACAGTTACATAACGTCATATATATCAGTTGAATCCGAGAGGAAATGGGTCAGCAGATACCTTTGGACCGGCTCACCCAAATTTCGATTCCTCGAGAAGTTTCGGCAATTCGTTTGTTTCCTGTTTACGAAAAACATTGACAGATTGCGAAATCCGCTGATTGTTTTTCTGCGATCAATCTCTGTCCGGTTGAGGCTTCCAAGAAAAGGATAAAGATGTTTGGAGGTCAGATCTGCTAATGACGTGAGCTGTTTTTGGGTGACTTGGAACCATGAAGTCTCCCTGTTACTGCATTTTAGTTTTGGTTTTCTATGATGGCAAAGATTTATGAAGAATTTTCGATCTACATTCGGTTTAAATCTCCTTGTATGAAGGAGAAATTACGAAATATGAAGAAGAATTAACTAGACATATCAGAAAGTAGGAGCTAATTTTTTTGTGGCCATAAGATTTAGTGCGTTTTCAAGAGACAACAAATTCGGATAATTCCATTCTTAAGCAACTGACAACCTTGGTTTATCTAACTCCACGAGTCTTTTATATGTTTAGAAAATGAGTATCTAGCCATAAATAATTTTTTACCTTTTTTTTTTAATTCACAACACAAGACAAAAAATGTAATGAAAAATTAGTTGGAAACGCTTTATATCTACAACCCCCCTTTGTTGTTTACGATAAAATCAGAAATAGATTTCAGAACAAATAAACAGGAGAGCCTCTAATTAACTAAAACTGTCCATGGCAGCTTCTATAGTCACAATTTATTTACAACTGACCCAATCATTATCACCCGACGCAAACCAACATCATTATGGAAGCTATGAAAAGGTCACGTCCACACTGACCCATTTCGGAAATTGTCGTCCAATTTCGCTCAATGACTTTGTTATTCATCCAATTGCATCGCGCTGGCACCGATGAATTGTCTGTCCCTTTGCGATGCTGGCGATAAAATCACGTTCAAAGCGCCTATTAAAACGATGATGTGACAGTGTTCAGGGTCTGTTCAGCTGAACGCTCGTTTATGTTCGTACTGGTTGAAATGCACGTTCGCCCTCCTGTCTACTATAACTTCCGGATGAAATATTTCGTAAAATTATGGACATCAATAATTCCCGTGGTGCAAAGAAAATTACAGAAAACTAATGTACCAGTTCTGTAATTAGTAAAATGTACCATTTTCGAATGTATATATCAACGTGAATGAAAATAACAGTATTGGTAATTAGTGAACGTATATTTGAAATTACAGACCTCAATTTTCAATTAATTTTCAACTTTTATTATATGCAAATGTATCAAATACTGTTAGGTTTAAAATTTAGCTACAAAGGGGATTTCAACTTGGGGGGGCGTTGTGGGGAGCCCAAGCATCTGACTGGGGGGCCCGGGCCCCCCAATAGCGACGCCACTGACTTCAGCATGCAAAATCTTCCTTTACCAGTCGCTTGTTTACGTAAACATTGAATTATGATTATTTGTCAGGCTGCATTTTGCCTGCTGTGGATGGAAGACGACTGAAGAGGGTCATATATATATATATATATATATATATATATATATATATATATATATATATATATATATATATATATATATATATATATATATATATATATATAGTATATATATATATATATACATATAGAATATATACATATATGTATATATACACATACATATATAGGCCTATATATATATATATATATATATATATATATATATATATATATATATATATATATATATATATATATATATATATATATATATATATATATATATATATATATGTATGTATGTATATATATATATATATATATATATATATATATATATATATATATATATATATATATATTTAAGAAATATATTGAAAGAACTTTTCAGAAACTTATAAGTTGTGAGTCTTATTTATCTGCTTCTCTGGCGTTGCACTCGATTTCAAAATGCATAAAGAATTTTTAAGTTTGCTTTTCAAAGGAATTGCACAAATGTTCGAATGCTTCGGTAGATGAACTTTCTAAATATTTCAAACTCCTTTTATGATTGAGCTGCCTGGGATTTCGAAGCATGACATTCAAGGGGGTGAAATCTTTTACTAAATAATTTCTTGATTGTCATTTTGAGTATTTTATCTAAATATTTAAAAAAAGCTTTTATCATTTTGGCAAACAGAATTTCAGCGCCTTGAATGTACATACCGAGATTTTTATTTTTGAATTCTGCTCATTAATATTCGAATATATGAAATACCGAAAGAATGCCACCTTCTTTTATTATTCCAAATTAGATTGTCGACTCGTTGTATCTGGATAGAGGAAACTTTATAATCATTTGGTTGATCAGAATTTTGATGTATTCAACTGAAATAGTGAAAGCTTACAAATCACCTGAGCTGTTCGGCATTTCGATGTCTCCTAACTGAATCGTTAAAAGTTTTAATGAGGAAAATTGTAGAAGGCGGTCTTTCCAAAGTTTGCTAATTAGGAATACAACTTGGGGTTGCGGCTAGGGGGATTTTTTCTCTCCTTATTTTACAGATCCTAGAAGGGATGAGCCAGGGACAGTTGTGATTTCCACGTGACGGTTCCATTGAAAACAAGTAAAAAATGCGCCGGAGTTTCTTCGGCGCAATCGAGTTTTCTGTACAGCCGCTACAGTGTATTATCAAGGCCACCAAAAATAGATCTATCTTTCGGTGGTCTCGGGATAATGTTGTACGAGCCGCGGCCCATGAAACTTTAACCACGGCCCGGTGGTGGCCTGTCCTATATCGTTGCCAGAAGCATGATTATGGCTAACTTTAACTCTAAATAAAATAAAAACTACCGAGGTTAGAGGGCTGCAATTTGGTATGTTTGATGATTGGAGGGTTTATGATCAACGTACCAATTTGCAGCTCTCTAGCCTCAGTAGTTTTTAAGATCTGAGGGCCGACAGAAAAAAGTGCGGACAGAATAAAGTGCGGACGGACAGACAAAGCCTGCACAATAGTTTTCTCTCACTGAAAACTAAAAAGGTATCGGATTGCTTAATGCGTCTTTACCCTTCTATTTCAATTCACCATTTCGTTCGTTTTCATGGGAATCGAAAGTCTATAACAGTTTCCAAATTTTCAGTAGTGGACTAATTCATTCCAGTTTCTATTTTAAACATATATTTGTCGGTCTATGGATATCTTCAAAAGTCAGGAAAAATAAAAAATAATAAATTTTGATTTATGTTGTGGACAGTCACTGAACAGTCATTGGAATCTTCCTGTCACTAGGTCTGTCCGTGTACGTGTTGTTCTACATAACAGCCTCTTATCTATAACAAGAAAGCAATACGTAAATAATTATGGATAGATCAAGAAATTATTTCAAGTATATATTATATATATATATATATATATATATATATATATATATATATATATATATATATATATATATATATATATATATATATATATATATATATATATATATATATGTATATATACGAGTATATATATATATATATATATATATATATATATATATATATATATATATATATATGTGTGTGTGTGTGTATATACAATGCAGCACGAAGGGGCGCGTGCTTGAGAATGTCACAAAATCCACGTAAAAATCAGATTGAAAACCGAGACTTCGAACAAGTACTTTCGTAGTTTATTCTACATTTTCAAGTCCACACTGATTACAAAAGAAGTTGACAGAGCATTATGTACAAAATTAGAAGGGGGCGGGGCATATATATGTACATATACATACGGTATAGTTTTGTATATATTTATATGTATGTAATATTATATATATATATATATATATATATATATATATATATATATATATATATATATATATATATATATATATATATATATATATATATATACACACATATATGTGCGTGTGTGTGTTTGTGTGTACATATACATAAACATCAACAGCAATCTACTTGTTTTTAAGTACAAGAAATTGTGTACCATTATTTGACAAGCTCGCCTTACGCAGATTAACGTTATTCCGTTTTCATTTGATCTTGTGTCAAGTTTGGAAAGCGTGACTGAAAGAGGTAGGTGTTGGTGAGGAATTTAGCGAATCCATAAAAATACAATATTTTGACTGATACATAAGTTAGACAAACTTTAGTAGTCATAAGGGTAATCTTTTATTTACATATTACCTTAATGATATGATTTTCCTCTATAAAAAGGTATTACTCTATTAATCTAATTATTTCGGTATTTTTTTTTTATAAAATCCTGGAGACATTCCCCTGAGATACACTGGTAATGGACCTGCCATCTTCATATGAATATGTTTTCTTATTTTCCTTTTCTATTTCCTCTTTCTTTGGGGGGGCGGCGCGGGACGGGACGGGGGCTCTCAGAAACTTCTGCAAATGCTTCCTTCCAAGACTTGCATATTTCATCATCCATCTCCTACGCTAAAAGGTTTCAAAAGATCATCGTGCATTTGCTCTCCGGCCCGAGATCTGCAGAATATTTCGATAATGTATTTCTCTGCGAATGTATTTCTCGAGACTTATTTCGTGAAGTTTATTTCTTATGATTTATTCCTCTACGAATCTCGCGCTGTCAAAGAATAAAATAGTCGAGTTTTTTGTGCCCAAAGACTAATACCTTGCGTGAGATCTGTTTGTTGATGTATTGCATTTATTTATTTATCTATTTATTTATTTATATGTTCTTTATTTACCTGTTTATTTATTTAATTATTTACTTATTCATTTTAGAAGCGTCTTGACTATAGTCTGACAGTATTGTTTAGTTCCTACTATTCATTTTTGTTGTTATAGAAATTCTGATCTGTTCTATAGTAGCTAATTGCTCGTTTGGAAAAATCCATGGATGATAATAATAAGGTCATTCATTTTCAATGTTTTTTCCAAAAGGAAAGTCTTAAAGAGATGAAGAATATGCAAATACATATGTATATATATATATATATATATATATATATATGTATATATATATATATATATATATATATATATATATATATATATATATATATATATATATATATATGTATATATACACGTACACACACACACGCATATATACACACACACACACACACACACACACACACATATATATATATATATATATATATATATATATATATATATATATATATATATATGTGTGTGTGTGTGTGTGTGTGTGTGTGTGTGTGTGTGTGTGTGTGTGCGTGCGCCCATATACATATATACTGACTATTGGGAACAAGATCTTCCGTATATGGTTAAGAGATTACTCACAACAAATAAAGGAAATAACTAATTTCATAGACTGATAAATTTGAGTATGGATGACAGATACAAATAAAAAAAAAGTAGAGAAAGGCATAAAGAGAGAGAAAAGAAAGCTGGAAGTAATCAAAGAAAGAGATAAAAGCTGTACACGGTGCGAAACACAGTCAGTTTCTTGAAGAAGAAGAAGAAGAAGAAGAAGAGCCAATGAGGCGAATAAAAGATGAATTCCCTTTGAGTCTGAATGAGAGACACGATTAAAAGAACAGTTAGAAGTGAGGAGTCAGAGATGGAAAATAAAGATCGAACTAATCAAAAGAACGATAAACGATGAGGAGATACTGAACGTAAGGTGTCTGTGATATGCAAAGTAGGAACATCAGTATTAAATTTAATATTCTGAGAAGTGATCCGTGGCTTTATCTTGTTAAAGTATCACACGACCCCATTTCTCAAAGAACAGCGAGGCGATGATAAGCAAGTATCCATTCTATGAATCCATTCCATGAATACGAATCACGATAACATGATTCGGCTAGTAACGAATTGTCTGATAGTCATGAATTCCACGACAATGAATTTAATGTAATTACCGAATAAATCGCTGTAATGGATTCAGGCAAGATACTGTTTAAAGGGAGAAACAAATATTTGTTTTCCAGAGATAATCAGAAATAATGAGTTAGTATGAACTTGATAAAGAGGAACGGAAATGTGATGATTACTTATGACCGTTACGAATTTTGGTTCCTGTTGTAAGGTCAAAGGTCTTTGCTTGCTGGGAGAACTTTTTTCTTAGTTGAAATAGTAATGTGTATGTATGTGTGTATATGTATGTATATATATATATATATATATATATATATATATATATATATATATATATATATATATATATATATATATGTATATATTGTGTGTGTGATTGCGTTCCTTGTTTCTAAGGTCTAAAAGTTTAGTACTTTTCTTTAAATTGCCAATAATAAAAACGAATAAAATCGAATGAGGTATTACATTTCGACCAATATATATGTACATACAAACGCACACACACACGTGTATATGTATATATATATATATATATATATATATATATATATATATATATATATATATATATATATATATATAAATATATATATATATATATATATATATATATATATATATATATATATATATATAATGTACATATATGTGTGTTTGTCTATATATGTATAATATATGTATATGTATAGTATATATATATATATATATATATATATATATATATATATATATGTATTTATATATGTGTATGTATATATATGTATGTGTGTGTGAGTGAATATATATACAAATATATATCTAGAAATTTATCAGTACCTATATCAGTTTAATTACGATGCAACCTTGCGACTGCACCTGAAAGAGAGAGAGAGAGAGAGAGAGAGAGAGAGAGAGAGAGAGAGAGAGAGAGAGAGAGAGGTCAGCATCTGTCTCTGAAGAGTTCAACTCGAGTGGAGCCCCTTTTCAAAAGTGGAAGTGGGAAGGGAGGGGAGGAAGGAAGAGGAAAAATGCGAATTGCTATATAATATGGGAACGACTGACAGGCAGTTCTTGTAAAGACGGAAAATAGCAAAAGTGATCAGGAGTTGTCTGTAAGGATGGATTTAGTTCAGCATATTTGGTCTTTACTTGTCTTAACTGAATTTTGCATCATTCTAAGGAAAGTTAAAAATAAAATGTAACTTTTATTTGAAGGACAAAAAAAAAAAGTATACCTTAGTTGTACCAGACCACTGAGCTGATTAACAGCTCTCATAGGGCTGGCCCGAAGGATTAGACTTATTTTACGTGGCTAAGAACCAGTTGGTTACTTAGCAACGGGACCTACAGCTTATTGTGGAATCCTAACCACATTATAGCGAGAAATGAATTTCTA
>JANJGK010004036.1:22500-25000 GCA_039081455.1 Macrobrachium rosenbergii | reverse complement strand
GACTACTCAAAGGATGTGAAAACTAAGGCATTTAGAGCTAAAAAACGGACTTCTCTATTCAAAAACTGTAATGCCAGGAGAAACAAAGATATATTCAATGTACTAAACTAATTACCAAACAAATAATCTTAGCCAGATGAACCAACTGAGGGCTGAAGGAAGAAGAAGAAGTAGAAGAAAAAGAAGAGAGAAAATGAGTCTGGACTCCTGGATTGGCGGGGCATGTCAGGATCCTGTCCTGTCTAGGAACCCCAAACCGAGAGGTAGTCCTTATTCGGGGATTCCTAAGAGGGCTTTTTGACCCACCACACGGGGTCTTCCTCTTAGGCCTTCTGAGCCGAAAACGACTCTCGGGACACCAAATGTTACGAAGTCTGAAATCGGCTCCATAACAAGTGAAAGGCCCGAGGCTCTTTACTTCAGACAATCCAGGAGTCGGAGTTAGCTAAGTCTTCTGGATTCCTGGAAAGAAATTATTTTGTATCTTGAATGACTTATTTTATGTAATATCTATGACAATTTCAAGAACTCTCTAACTGTTAAAGTTTGTTACGTTTAGTATACAAGTGTTCTATCGGGCCAGTTACTAATATAACTTGAAAAGTGTTTTAAAGGATTTAAAAGGAAAAAATAAATCCATATGGTCAATCGCATTCAAGCGAGGATTCCTGAAGCCTCTATGACGTCATCATGTTGACAAAAGCTTGCAATGACTTCCTTAAGACAGTTGGTTGAATGAGCCATTAAATATTCATTTAAAAATCAATTAGCAGTGTATTAAAGGAATGTTAAGTTTTATTTAAAGCATAAAAAACATTTCTTTCTAATACAAGTAGTGAAAATATCACTGGTAAACAGAGTCTCATAAATTAACATAATCTTCTCTTATCCGAGTTGTTAAAAAATATCATCCAAGTAAGTACTCATACCAGCGCCGTGTTTCTTCAGAATATTTTTAATCATCATAATTTATATTATAATGGTTAATTATATTACAAACCTACAAAAGGAACTGTTTACGCAATATGCGTTTAAACCAGGCGCCAGAGAGCAAAAGGCTCTCTGACGCCGCCTAGGGTCTTTGACCTTGGTCGTTTGACGCTAGGTAATCTCATCAATCAATAAACATAAGTAATAAATCTCATCCAAGGGATTCTCATCTCGTAGGCTCCCATTGGTGAGTGGGCCAAATGTAGCCTTTGGTTCAGCCACGAAATCTTCTCTCTCTCCTCTCTTTCTCTCGACAATGGCTTAATGGAGCCAACATTTATTGAGATGTTAACTGAAGCTCTTCATTCATTATTCATCCTCGAATATACCTTTTTTTGTAATTGGGTCGTTCCTTGATTTAAAAAGAGAAGCTTCGATATCTGCCTCTTTTCATTCTGAATAGAACGAATGTTTCAATTCACTTTTGGTTTTTGGCCAAATATGAATCGTTTAAATGTCAAGCAAATCTTGTTTTTAATAGATGCTTCAGGACAAAAAGATCAGATTTCCTTATTTAAATAACTTGTTTGTCCTAGTTTTCCTGTCATTGCTGTTTTAGTATGTACGTATTTATTGCCTTTTATTTGCCTTATTTAATTATCTTATTTGTCTTAGTTTTTCTATCTTTTTTGTTCTAGTCTGTACTTACTTATTTTGTTTTTATTTGTCTATTTTTAATCCTTCAGTTATATTCATCGCTGTAACTCTTCTTTTTAAGAATTTTCTTACAAATGAATGATCTATTATTATTATTATTATTATTATTATTATTATTATTATTATTATTATTATTATTATTATTATTATTATTATCAACTATAATGACCTCTAGTTGCTAACATGGCAGAGCTGCCAAACACATGGACCAATCTCAATGACTGACCTCTGCCCTGGGGTCAGAGGTCAAGATCCGATTTTTCCGTAATTTCAACATTGCCGAAACAGTTCTGTTCTGTTCACTTTGCAGATGGTGTGGACCACTGGATACTGACTTGCCAACAGGAACCATCTTATTATTACTTTAGTAACATAATAAAGTAACTTTTATACTCATGCAGTAAAACTGAACATAAAAAACAAATTGGATGATAAGAAATCTCGTGATTTGAACAGTTTGTGACACAGGCCTATGTGCAGCCTTGTTATACTAATGAGATGAATCATAATTATTGAAAGCTCATTGTTCGATTGTGTCTGATGTGAGGAAGCTGCTTGATACCAGTTGTCTTTCTGTGCTTGTATTGGTATATTATAGATACAAATTGGCATGTTTATGATTTATACAAAAGGGGGTTTATATATATATATATATATATATATATATATATATATATATATATATATATATATATATATATAATCACTTAAATATGTTACTGGAGAAAGAGTTTAACATTTACCGCCCGCAATATGCCAACGACACCGGAAATGTTGATCGTCAGCCAATCAGAGCTGCCCAGTAATGAATAAATGCCCACGGGGTGAGGTCATGGACGAATCTTTACTGAGC
>JANJGK010004036.1:0-17500 GCA_039081455.1 Macrobrachium rosenbergii | reverse complement strand
TTATATGTACCTTTGCTGGCAAAAGACGTATGCCAAAATATCACAAACCCTTATATCAATTTTATATGTACATGAGGAAATGTATACCATGTTAATCAAACATAGAAATATATATAAATATACAGGTAGCTGACAGACATATTTCAAATAGAATTATGCCAGTTTGCAACTCATTCAAGTAGATTTCCGTTTAAAGAACAAATAATGAAGACTTGTAAGCAATTAACAACTGACAGAAAATTTATAATAACATTATATCAATAAATAAACCACCAAAAGGATTCCTAATGCCATTACAGCAATTAACGAAACATTCAATTGTTTATTTCTGCTTAAAGCACAGAACAGTATTTATAATTATGTGACAGTTGCACAAATATTCTTAAAAATATTATTCCAGTGGCCAATCCATTTATCTGACCATTTCCATTTTAAGGGGAAGTATATAAATACGAAAACTTATTTTGCTTCGTAGACCAGAAGGACTATCTTCAATCTGTGAGAGACACAGGTGCCTAAAATATAAAATAATTTTGTGAAGCCCTCTTGTAGCAGTCAAAAGTCCACCTTTTGAGACCCGAGAGAGATCAGACGCGAACTAGCATATCCTAACTCTCTCTCTCTCTTTCTCTCTCTCTCTCTCTCTCTCTCTCTCTCTCTCTCTCCACTGAGAATTTTCTGGCTCGGGATCCTGTAGACACCAAACGTTATATAGCTTTATCTAACATGACCTCGCTATCTCTCTATATGTATGTATATATATATATATATATATATATATATATATATATATATATATATATATATATATATATATATATATGTATATATATATATATATATATATATATATATATATATATATATATATATTATGGGCCCACGCCCATCAAACATACACAAGTCTCTTAAAATACAAACAAAGTCACTAACGACCAAGTCCACAATAGGTGGAATGGCCGCAACAGAGTGTACAGAGATGGAATCAAGGAGGATAAATAAAAGCTGAAAATAAAACCTTAATATTTAATACAAACTTTTTAGAAAGAAATGACCACTGAGCCTCTTACAAAATACATTAAATGAACACAAAAATCAACCACACACTGAAAACATCGAATAACAAACACTCTTACACCAAATTAAGATAGACTATACAATTACACTTTAAAGAGAGGGCCCTGAAAGTAATAGAATGTCGAAAAGACAGAATAGCCTAACTTATTACACGCTAAACCAAAAAAAATATTAACTGCTTCCCTTAAGTGAGCTGTAAACAGTAGAAGAGGCAAACGCAGCCTTCAAATCACGGTTCGAGGGGCATAATATATATATACTCGAGACCTTACCAAACGTAAGAGAGGTCCCCTAGGCAGTATTACTGAACCAAGGGCGTAGACAGGAGATAGAATCACTTTAACGTCGCAAGACGATCAACGGACACGGCCGTCCGACAGGCAATCACACCTTACCAGTTGGCAGAGAGGTCCCCTTGCCAGTGTAACTGGACCAAGGGCGAAGCTGAATAAATAAATCAATCTCCCAAAGGAGGACAGCAGCAGCAGCTGAATAAAGGCAGGTATCGTAATCCAAAAATCAGGCAGGCTCCCACAATGATAATGGTCCAGAAAACAACTCTCTCCGTCCTCGAGAAACAGCGCCGAAGACAGCTCCGGACGAGAAGCCAAAACCACACGTGAAAATAAAACAAGCTCATTGTAATTAAAACTAAACAACAAGTCAGAAATGTCGGGGAGGAGGAAACAGGGTCATTACGTTCCAAAAGAAAAATTACTGCCAAAGTGGCTTATTCAAAACAAATTAATTTACGTTAAATTAAACACATACTGACACCTCCTCACCCAACAAAAAAAAAATTTTCCACAAGAAAATTTTTCTACAAAGTATTGAACTTAACTCATAACTTAAAGAAATATATTAAAATACTAATATCAAAAGCAAACATAATGACAAGACTCAAAAAGTGATTGAGAATACTATATCACATTGCCGGCCAAAAATAGATTAGAGATAGTGGCAAAAAATTTTGTACCACTTTCAATACAGTCAATAGATATCAAATCTTAACCTTAATATTATGACTTAAAACTAATACAAGTAAATAATTTATAGTGACCACGCCAAAATAACATCAGTATAAACATACGAAGAAATATGGTAATATCCCCATGAACTCACAAGTGGAGCGGTGGGCACAGGTTAGCAGAGCAACAATATTAACAAGACTAACCTATTATTAGACTAAACCTAGATAACCGACAACCAAAAATATAAATCGACCACAATGGGGCTAGTGTTACCTCAACCAAGGTCACCACTCATACACCAGCCTGTAGCGCCTAAAAAACGGCCGTGCTACAGACCCGTGAGCCCGTGACCTGGCTAAATTATTCTGAAAACGCTAATATCAGTTAAACAAAAATAAGGACCAAAACCTTAATAGATTAACCTTAACTTAGTCTAGGTCACCACTCATACACCAGCCTGTAGCGCCTAAAAAACGGCTGTGTAGTGCTACAGACCCGTGAGCCCGTGACCTATCCAAGCTATGCAAAGAAAGAATTAATGCGGACCATTGGCATAAATAAAATACAGGGACATAACAGTATATGATTAATGATTTATAAAAACTAACCATCAATCACCAAAAATAAGAAAAAACGTAACACTGTTCACATATCAATGATTTTACGACACACTCAATATTGTGGCCCTTCACAACACATTCCAATAATGCCTCTTTTCACTCCAGAGAGCGTCCTTACTCAACACTATTTGTTTCTACAACTCATTGAGTTTCAAAGAGCGTCTTTTCACTACACTTCACTCAGTTTTAGTGCCTCTACACTTCGGAGAGCGTCCTCACACTAAACGGGTTTGGGCCTTAAAACACACATGATTAATGGACATATACAAGACAATGGTAACACCTTAAAATTAACCTGGACATACACAAGACAACGGTAACACCTTAAAATTAGCCTCCACCAACAACACATACTAAAGTAAACAGAAATCAAAAGTACCCTTAACCACTCTTAATCAAAGACGACACCGAAGAAAAACCTGCAAATCACGACATTTAACATCTTAATCTTAAGTACTTAATCCTAAATTATTTCATAAACAAAAACACCTGACACAACATTATTACAACACACCTGGAAACCTGTACATTCAATAAATTTATAGGATTAATCAAATCAATTAATACAAGTATATACAAAACAACTTTACGAAGAACAAAAAGGTTTTTCCTCAAATCAACCTATCGATCAGTCACTGATGCGTGACAGCGCATCAGCGACAACATTACTTTTGCCTGGAATGTGTGAAAAGCTAAAATTCCATTCCTGGAGCAGGAGGCTCCAACGCATCAACCGTTGATTTTTATTCCTAAACCTGTTCAAGAAAACCAACGGATTATGATCCGTTAATATTTTAATCGGAGTCCCTGTAGAGGATAAATACACCTGAAAATGATTTACAGCTAAAATTAATCCCAAAGTCTCTTTCTCTACAGTCGAGTATTTCCGTTGTGCCGGGGATAACTTTTTGGAGAAATAGGCAACAGGATGAGATACTCCATGAGCATCTTCCTGCAACAAAACTGCTCCAACCCCAACATCACTCGCATCAGTAGCAAGCGAAAAAGGAACGTCAAAATCAGGAGCTTTCAAAATAGGGAAATTCATTAGGACCTGCTTTAAATTTTCAAAGGCATTTTGGGCATCATTAGTCCATACAAAAGTCACATTCTTACGTAATAAATTAGACAGGGGCTCAGCGATATCAGAAAAATTCTTAACAAATCTACGGTAATACCCTACTAGACCAAGGAATTTTCTGACATCCCTGCGACACTTCGGTATTTCAATATGTCTAATAGAGTCTACGTTTGCCTGTTTTGGAGCCACTTTCCCAAATCCTACTTCGTGACCCAAATATACAACCTTTGCTTTGGCAAACTCACTCTTTTTTAGGTTTATAACCAAACCAGCTTTCCTAAGTACCTGAAATAAAGCCTTAATACGTTTAAGATGGGTGTCCCAGTCATCACTATAAATTACAATATCATCAATATAAACAACACACCCCTCTAAACCTTGGACCAAAGTATTCATTAACCTTTGAAAGGTTGCAGCGGCATTCTTCATCCCAAAAGGCATTACTTTACATTGGTAGAGTCCTCGCTGCGTTACAAACGCTGACAAATCCCGTGCCCGTTTGGACAGCGGAACTTGCCAATACCCCTTTAACAAATCAAATTTAGTTATATATTTTGAATTCCCTATCCTGTCAATACAGTCCTCTATCCTGGGTAAAGGATAACTATCAGGCTTTGTGACCTCGTTGACTTTGCGGTAATCAAAACAAAGCCTGAATTGACCATCCTGTTTCTTTACCAAAACAACAGGTGAAGACCACGGACTGTTGCTGGGTTCGATCAGCCCGTGTCGTAACATATAATCAACCTCTTTATCCACATCATCATTTTTAAATGGATTTAACCTGTAAGGGGATTGTTTTACCGGAGTTGCGTTACCCACATCCACATCATGTTCAAGGACAGTGGTCTGTCCTGGAACATCAGAAAATAAATCCTTATAACTAAAAACTAACTTTTTCAAAGATCCCTGTTCTACTAAATTCAGATGTGAAACCATTTCTGAAAAATTTTCTAAAGAATGTTCATTATCATTAGGCCATTCGGCACCATCAAAACAATCATCATCAAAATTACTCACGTCTGGAAAAGAAAAAGAATTAATACCGTTACACTTTGTAGTATCACCAACTAATGCCACGGGAATAACTTTGTCACGACCTTTATAAGCCTTTAACATATTTATGTGACATAACTGGTAGGGTCTCCTCCTTTCAGGAGTTTCAACTAAATAATTAACATCACTTACTTTCTTTAAAATTTTCCACGGTCCTGAAAATGAAGCTTTTAAAGGGTTTCCTGGAATGGGAAGCAATACCAAAACATTATCACCCACTACAAAATTACGCTCCTTAGTCTTTCGGTCAAAAAAGTATTTCATTTTCTTTCGGCTACACAATAAATTTTCACCAGCAAACTTCCAAGCCTTCGTTAATTTATCACCCAAATTACTAACATAATCTAATAAATTCATATCAGGGGCGTCCCCCTCCCAAGATTCACGAACCACATCCAATGGACCACGCACACAATGACCAAAAATAAGGCTGAAAGGTGAAAATCCTAAAGACTGACTCGGCACTGACCGAAATGCAAATAATAAATAAGGTAGTTCCTTATCCCATTCAGAACCATTAACCAAACAATATTTTTTTATCATAGACTTCATGGTTTGATGAAATCGTTCCAAAACACCTTGACTTTCAGGGTGGTATGGAGAAGAAGTCACATGTTTAATTTTTAATTCAGCCATCTTCTCCCTAAATAATTTACTCAGAAAATTAGACCCACAATCGGACTGAATTACTTTGGGCATTCCGAACCTGGTGAAAAATTCAATTAATACTTCAACAATTTTAACAGATTTTACATTTCGTAGTGGTATTGCCTCAGGATATCGAGACATCCTATCCATAATTGTTAAAATATACTGATTGCCACTACGAGTTTTCGGCAAAGGACCAACCACGTCAATAATTACCTCTCTGAACGGTTCAGAAACAACAGGAATAGGATGTAATGGTGCCTTTGGAATTGGTTGATTAGGCTTCCCGACCTTTTGACATGCATCACAACTATTTACAAATTTTTTAACATCATCTTTCATCTTAGGCCAAAAATAATTTTCACACAATTTACGAGTGGTTTTAAAAACACCAAAATGACCAGCCAAACCATTTTCATGAGCCAATGTCATTAACTCCTTTCGATAAACAAAAGGAACCACAATCTGTTTAACAATTTCACAACCTGTGTTAATGGCATCAAAAGGTCTACTTATTCTATACAAAATATTATTAATTATCTTAAATCGAGGGACAGTCAAATCCGTAATTTCGCCAGACTCAACTGGCAGGTCTTTAAAATCTGCTTTCTGAGCTGTAATAAGTTCCTTAGTAGTCCAATAAAGTTTATTATCCAACACACCACTATCTATAACTAAGCTGTCACTACGATCTAAACTACTCAAATCAACATCAACTACCGACTCGGCCGAGTCAACACTACTAGCCTTCGATCGAGTGACTACAGATATTTCATTACCGGAACTTAATACAATAGGGAAAGTTTTATTTATTAGGGCGACATCATTCCCTAACACCAAATCCACATCTTTAATAGGAAATTTATCAATAATGGCCAGTTTTAAATAACCTGAAAAAGACGGGCATGATAAATAAAAACTCTCAACCGGGTAAGACCTGACCGTATCTGGAAAACCACTTAACAAAACATATTCCTTATTTGAACATTCCCAATCAATAGGTAAGGATTCTCTGAGAATTAAAGACTGAGCAGCCCCAGTGTCACGCAAAATTTTAACCTTTCTTTGCTCAGTCGAATTCCCAGAGCGAACAAAACCATCAGACAAAAATTTCTGAAAAGGAGCCAGTGACTCATTGCCTAGTCATTGATTATTAGAGTTCTCAGCCACTGACTCGTTCTCATTCCTACGAATGGCCATTACCGGACGTCTTTCGGTCCTTTGTGACCTTTTAAATGCATAACACATGCTCTTGAAGTGTCCCTTCTTATGACAGAAGAAACAAGTCAAAGTTTTCAACTTCTCCGGGTTATCTGTGGTCTGCCTATTATAGCTGTTAACAGGAGTAGCACGAGAACCATAATTAACATTAGGCCTATTATACCTGTTCTGATTACTGCTTCTGTTAACTCTCACCCAACCAGATTTCTCATTTCTGGATACTTCCCCTATCACATTTTTATGAGAGAGGAGGTACTCATCACTTGCAATAGCCACCTCCTGCAACGTTTCTAATTTTAATTCTTCGAGATGTACCTTCACCTCATTAGGCACGGACCTTTTAAACTCCTCAACCAAAATTAATTCTTTTAATTTCTCAAAGTCTGTCACCTCCTTAGACTTTAACCAGTCGCCAGCAAACTGCTCTTTAGCCCTGGCGAACTCTACAAAAGTCTGCCCTCTTTCCTTCTGTAAATTACGAAAGCGTTGTCGGTAAGCTTCCGGTACCAACTCGTAAGCCTTCAAAACTATGGCCTTCACAGAATCATAATCTGAGGACAGATCTTCGTCCAAGGTAACGTAAACTTTCTGGGCCTTACCTAACAATTTACTCTGAATAAGAGTGGTCCAATACTCTTTTGGCCACTCCAACCTTGAGGCTATTCTCTCAAAAGAAACAAAAAACTCTGCCACATTAACTTCCTGAAAATTTGGGACTAATTTTAGAGCTTCAGTTAGATTAATACAAGGCATTGCAGACACATTATGTTGGGAAGAAGAAGAACCCCTATTACTCAATGCTTGCATAGCAAGTTCGTGCTGCCTCTCTCTCTCTCTCTCCTCAGCCTTCAACCTTTGGAGATCTATTTCCATTCTTTTCAACTGAATCTGCCTATCTAAAATTTCTACTGACACCGTTTCCTCCACCTGCCTAGTCTCTGGTTTACCTTCTGCCTTCATCACTTTAACCTTTTCATAAACATTAAGAAGCAACAAGCCCTTCCTAACAGACCCAGGATTTTCAATTTCAACAAACTCTGTTACACTCTCTAAATCAGGCTTATTCAAGTCTGCCAACCTGTCCTGCCACCCCTCTCCACTCAAGAGCTCCGGGATATTCAAATCAGCCATAGTAAATTAATTACACCCAAGTAAATATATAAATGTATCTCACAAAATATACCCAATACAAACCAATACACTGAACACCAATAACCACACAAATATCCTACCACGGTCAAGAAAAAAAAATTATAAACACCGATCAACACAAAAATATATGAGAGAAGGTATTACTATGCTGCAAACACCCCAAGAATCCACTCTATACACTCAAGTGACTACAGGATCCGATAAATCCTGGCAAAAGGTCGCCAAATGTTATGGGCCCACGCCCATCAAACATACACAAGTCTCTTAAAATACAAACAAAGTCACTAACGACCAAGTCCACAATAGGTGGAATGGCCGCAACAGAGTGTACAGAGATGGAATCAAGGAGGATAAATAAAAGCTGAAAATAAAACCTTAATATTTAATACAAACTTTTTAGAAAGAAATGACCACTGAGCCTCTTACAAAATACATTAAATGAACACAAAAATCAACCACACACTGAAAACATCGAATAACAAACACTCTTACACCAAATTAAGATAGACTATACAATTACACTTTAAAGAGAGGGCCCTGAAAGTAATAGAATGTCGAAAAGACAGAATAGCCTAACTTATTACACGCTAAACCAAAAAAAATATTAACTGCTTCCCTTAAGTGAGCTGTAAACAGTAGAAGAGGCAAACGCAGCCTTCAAATCACGGGTCGAGGGGCATAATATATATATACTCGAGACCTTACCAAACGTAAGAGAGGTCCCCAAGGCAGTATTACTGAACCAAGGGCGTAGACAGGAGATAGAATCACTTTAACGTCGCAAGACGATCAACGGACACGGCCGTCCGACAGGCAATCACACCTTACCAGTTGGCAGAGAGGTCCCCTTGCCAGTGTAACTGGACCAAGGGCGAAGCTGAATAAATAAATCAATCTCCCAAAGGAGGACAGCAGCAGCAGCTGAATAAAGGCAGGTATCGTAATCCAAAAATCAGGCAGGCTCCCACAATGATAATGGTCCAGAAAACAACTCTCTCCGTCCTCGAGAAACAGCGCCGAAGACAGCTCCGGACGAGAAGCCAAAACCACACGTGAAAATAAAACAAGCTCATTGTAATTAAAACTAAACAACAAGTCAGAAATGTCGGGGAGGAGGAAACAGGGTCATTACGTTCCAAAAGAAAAATTACTGCCAAAGTGGCTTATTCAAAACAAATTAATTTACGTTAAATTAAACACATACTGACAATATATATATATATATATATATATATATATATATATATATATATATATATATATATATGTATGTATGTATGTATGTATGTATATATGTATATGTTAGCGCGAAGGTGGACCATGGAAACGTATTCATCTCTACATAATTCTTTTTTCCAACGTTTCGTAATAAAAAGCTTTATTACATCATCAGGGAATCTGTTAAATAATGAATAAAATTACTTTAAAAATTGCTCTTAAAATCAATAAAATCCATAAAATACTTCACAGTTAAAATACAAGATAAAAAAACGAAAAAAAACAAACAAAAAAAAAAACAAAAAACATAAAACATAAAAGCACTGCCAGTGCTGGACACCGCCTTTGTTTTTGATGGCAAACTTTTTAAACAAACTGACGGTGTAGCCATGGGCTCTCCTTTGGGTCCTACTTTTGCCAACATCTTCATGTGCTCGCTGGAAGAGCGCATGTTAGATGAATGTCCACTTAGGTTCCACCCACTCTTTTATGGTAGGTATATTGATGACACCTTCGCCTTATTTAAGAATGATTGTGACATTGACTCGTTTTTAGCATATGTTAATACTAAACATAATAACATTAAGTTTACTGTAGAAAAAGAGGTGAATAATCAGTTGCCTTTCCTAGACGTTCTTGTTACTAGGGATAATGGATTTTTTAATACTTCGGTTTTTAGAAAGAAGACTTTTACTGGTTTAGGACCCAATTACTATAGTTCTTGTTTTTATGACTTTAAACTGAACTCTATTTTTACTCTCCTCCACAGGGCTTTTTTTATTACATCGAACTGGCAATCCTTCCATCAGGAAATTGGTTTCCTTTCTGCATATTTTGTGAATAATTGCTTCCCACAGAACTTGTTTTTTAAAAAGCTCCGCATGTTCCTTAACAAACAACTCATGAATATCGCCAAACCTTGTACAGTACCAAAATTAGCTTTTTATGCCAAATTTCCATTTTTACATGATGATTCTTTTCGACAAAGGTTCGCACAAATTGTTCATAAACATTATGGTGCCATTAATCTAAAATTAATTCCTAAAAATCCACTAACGATTGGTTCCTTTTTCAGATACAAAGATCGATTAAACCCTCTATTGACCTCTAACGTGGTATATAAGTATACTTGCCCTAAGTGTAACTCTGGGACATATGTCGGATCCACGAGGAGGTTACTGAGGGTCAGAATCGACTCTCATCGGGGATTAAGTTTTCGGACTGGCTGTAGGCTCTCCAATCCCGAGCATTCAAGCATAAGAAACCATTCGAAAATTTGTAAAACATATATTGATAGAAACGATTTCTGTATCATAGGCCAAACAACTAATGCATACGAACTGCCTATCCTGGAATCATTATTTATTAAACAACTGGTTCCCCAGTTAAATACCCAGACCTCCTCCACTCAGCTGTACCTGAGTTAAACTTTTTTTTATGCATTCTGTCTTCTGCCTTCTTGGTATAAGGTTGGTTAGCGGTCTTTGATTTTGCTTTTATGTTTTATGTTTTTTTTTTTTTTTTTTTTTTTTTTTTTTATCTTGTATTTTAACTGTGAAGTATTTTATGGATTTTATTGATTTTAAGAGCAATTTTTAAAGTAATTTTATTCATTATTTAACAGATTCCCTGATGATGTAATAAAGCTTTTTATTACGAAACGTTGGAAATAAAGAATTATGTAGAGATGAATACGTTTCCATGGTCCACCTTCGCGCTAATGTATACCACTGGCCGTCGCCTACTTCTGTTCTTTGATATATGTATATGTATGTATATATGCATGTGTGTGTGTGTGTGTATTTTACTGTTTGAAATTCATTAGTCCAGTAAATTCAACATATGCCATTCCAACAAAAAAGACAGGTTGTCTTTTATCAATATTATTTCGCAGAAGTTGTTAATTTCAATGCCTAACTTCAAAACGAAAGTAAAACGAAAATCGGTTCATTAACTTCAATAAATATCATTCAGCAACTGATCCTAATTCAAATACCTAAACTCAACACAGAGTTAAAAAAAAATCTCTTGCCTTTGACCTACGGCTTCGAATGAGACGGGCAAATCGGACGCGAGTTCTGTCAACAGAAAAAGGACAGATTCCTGGCGGCGAAATTTCCGTTGACAGGTGACGAATTCTCTCAAAGCCTCCAATGCTCCAGTTCACTTTTCATATCCATAAACCTGCCTGACGTTTGCCCCAACAATATTCAGCAAATATTGAACAGATGTTTGTCAGACAACTCCAAACTCTCCGCATTTTTCTCAACTTGATGACTCAAACAAGCGTTTCAATTTAGGTTGTTTGACTTTTGTGTCTATTGACTGATGTGGATGACTGGAAAAAGGCAACGCGTTTGGATACTATTCCACGGATGGTTGTATCTCTGTGAGGTGGGGATTACCTCGTCGAGGCCCTCTAATTTTTAATTACGTCATGAGGGATTATTTCGTTGAGACCCTCTCGTTTCTTATGAGAGGATTATCTCGTCGAGGCCAATTCCGTTCTCGATAATGTTACGAGAGGATTACCTCGTCGAGGCCCTCCTGTTTTCAGTGGTAACGAGGGATTACCTCGTCGAGGGTCTCTTGTTTTCAGTTATGGAAATAAACATTTTGACGGATTGAAGACTCTCTCTCTCTCTCTCTCTCTCTCTCTCTCTCTCTCTCTCTCTCTCTCTCTCTATTCTTCTTCTTCTTCTTCTTCTTCTTCTTCTTCTTCTTCTTCTTCTTCTTCTTCTAACGTGTTTGTTTTCCGATTTGTATGGGGTAAGCACGATGCCTTCTTTTGAAGGACTTTGATTTGGCTTGGGGAGTAGACTGTAGTCTCGATCGGCTGCCCTGCCTGTCATCGTTTAGTTCCTCTTTGGAGGAGTGGTAGAGCTTTCGACTGGCACGCTGTTGGCCCAGCGTTCGACTCTCCGAGCCGCCAAAGAGGAAATAGAGGAATTTATTTCTGGTGATAGAAATTCATTTCTCGTCATAATGTGGTTCGGATTCCACAATAAGCTGTAGGTCCCGTTGCTAGGTAACCAGTAGGTTCTTAGCCACGTAAAAATAAGTCTAATCCTTCGGGCCAGCCCTAGGAGAGCTGTTAACCAGCTCAGTGGTCTGGTTAAACTAAGATATACTTATCTTACTAGACCCCGGTAGCGTATGTGCATGTATTGTACCAGTCACCAGCACCCTTTCTCCCAGCAGCGAGGAGTCGTTGCGAGGTTAGGTCGACAGTCGAGACGTGTGAAGTGGCTGTTATGTTTTTAGATGTTGGAATGGCTTTGTTTGTGTGTGTACATTGTCTCTCTCTCTCTCTCTCTCTCTCTCTCTAACTACCCCAGTTGCGGCCCACGATCGTCAGCCATCAACCAGGTTGATAGTTCATTGCAAAAGTCAACAGATTCATGATGAATCTTTATGAAGAAAGTGTTTATTTCTTTATCCTGAAATGACAGCCTTATAGTTTTGGGGATCGAACGCTGTTTACTCGGTTGAAAATTCCAACGATAACAAGTAAATGGATAATTAGCCGAAATTAGGAGCCTTTTTCAAATACATTTCAATTCTAAAATGACATTTAACGGCGATCTATGATATAAAAATAGAAAAATGAAGGTGGAAATTCTTTATACTCAAAACTAGACCAAAATCACTCACTGCCTGCGAGGCATGATAACAAAATGTGCAATTAATCATTCCGGTGAAATTACTGCATTCACTTCAGTCATAAATGTTATACGTAGTTATATTTATATTTCCCAGATCTTCAAAACTAGATAGGAAAGTGTTCAGTATTATCGGAATATGTAGTATAAAAATATAAATGTACTAGATAACTACATGACTGAACTAGGAAAGTACAAATTGGGCTGCCCCAAAAAGCTCGTCGCGTCTAGTCGGAACTCTGTTATTCAGAATTCCAGTTCTCTCGGAACCTGAGGCAAGGCGAAGTTTTATATCATTCCTCAAAAGAGATTGGAACAAAGCTCCCCCTCGTGAAGGATCAACAAGGCTAACGATGTTCAAACTTCTTGGTTGATTTAAAGTAGTAAAACATGACCCTTCATTAAGACAGAGCCTCTCTCTCTCTCTCTCTCTCTCTCTCTCTTAATCTTCATTATTAATAAACAGTTTATGTCTTTGAGAATATATATATATATATATATATATATATATATATATATATATGTTTGTATGTATGTATATATATATATATGCGTGTGTGTGTAAACCAATTACA
Source organism: Macrobrachium rosenbergii (assembly GCA_039081455.1). Lineage (NCBI taxonomy): Eukaryota > Metazoa > Arthropoda > Malacostraca > Decapoda > Palaemonidae > Macrobrachium > Macrobrachium rosenbergii. Next base: position 4,219 of record JANJGK010004036.1, on the reverse strand, counting down.
CTTGATATTATCAGAACATCCCAGCTAATTTCCGTTTAATTTAACATTGAATGTGCTGAATATTATTTGAATGTTTATCAAGGATTGTGAAATTGATCATATAATTTCCCCTTTTAGCTTAGTCTAGTCCCTTTGTTGATTAGACAGGAAAATGAAATAGGAGGAAGAGGAATATTTTTAATGCACTGACTGAACAAAAATAAAATTAGACGCCAAACTTTGAAAAAAATATAAAAAATACTGCTTATTTTAGTAATTTTACTTTTTTCAACAACGACCACAGAGATATTAACAAAAAAGGATGATACTACCGAAACATTTGAGAGTAGAGAGTAAACGGAATTACGCAGTTTCCTAATCACGATTTAACTCGCGAGAACAACATTCCAAATGAACTTCGGAAACATTATAATGTCCGGAAAACATCTCCTGAAAGCTTTATTACGCTTCGCTTAGTATGAACAGCTCTCTTTTGTTTTAGCAACCAGAGCGAAATTCGCGTAATGGTTAGAATTATGAGGTGTTTACAAAGGGTAATGTTAACCACTTTCATTCTCTCTCTCTCTCTCTCTCTCTCTCTCTCTCTCTCTCTCTCTCTCTCTCAAGTGACCACACCAATTCCCAATTTTTGGGAGGTGCAGGAAATCAGAGGGGGGTCCCAGAGCTCAGGGGTGCAGCGATTGACTCACGTTTGCAAGGTCCTTCCTAATATGTAAGAGAAAATCTATAGGCTTTTAGCAGCGGCAGTTGAAATGGAAATAAAAGTTTATATGTTTATTGCTATTCTTATATATTGTTATTATTATAATTATTTTTTATGAAACGCTGCTTTACCATGGGACCTAGAAAGCCGAAAATCATGTTTCGAAAAAGCTTGTATTTCCACCCCCCAGTTGGGGACGAGACTCCTCACTGGAATCTACTTTGGTTATGTCAGTGGTAAACGTCACTCGCTGCCCGATATATATATATATATATATATATATATATATATATATATATATATATATATATATATTATATATATATATATATATATATATATATATATGTGTGTGTGTGTGTGTGTGTGTGTGTGTGTGTGTGTGTATGTGTGTGTGTGTGTGTATACATAAATATACATATATACACATACGTATTTTTTCCTTCGGGCCTCTTATTTCTTTATGAAGCCATCGACTTGAAGAATTTTCTAGTTAGTCGGCAGGAAAGTTGCCCATAGTCGATACCGAATGAGTGAAACAGATTGGGATTGCATTTTATAAAAAAGGAGAGAGAGAGAGAGAGAGAGAGAGAGAGAGAGAGAGAGAGAGAGAGAGAGAGAGAGAGAGAGAGAGAAGATCGGTGCCCAGTGACGTAAAAAAAAGACTGAGAGAGAAAATTGCTGATAAAGAAAGAAGAGAGAAAGACTGATAAGTCTAGGCTAGCCGCGTTCTCTGGTGACCTTGTTACTGCCAATTTGTGTCACTAAAATTCAAGGCGATAAATGGCGGGAGGCCTCTGGAACCATATTTAGCCTCTTATTTTGGGATTCCACTGTGGGCCGAAGGAACGAAAGAGTCTGGGGAATAAGTATGTAGAATTCCCTTCAATATTCAATTCCTGTGGAACTGATTGAGGACAGGCCACCATCTGGCTGTGGTCAAAGTTTCATGGGCCGCGGCTCATATACAGCATTATACCGAGACCACCGAAAGATAGATAAAAGATAGATCTATTTTCGGTGGCCTTGATTATACGCTGTAGCGGCTGTACAGAAAACTCGATTGCGCCGAAGTTCTTCGGCGCATTTTTTACTTGTTTCTCAGTGAATATTCTCGCGGATTAAGAGGAAGGAATGAAAAGTGGAAAGAAATTCAAGATGAGTTTTCATATCTGGCGTGATTTCATCCACTCATACCTGTCTGAGAGACAGAAGTGTTGAAAGTGGAATTCAACGCTCGAGCGCCTGGTTGGGAAGACTTGGATGGAAATATATCGTTTGGTCAATTTTTACGAATTTTGTGAGAATTCCTAGAGAATGGTCGCATTTACTCACTGATTATATTTTGCATCTAAAATGAGAGGAAATGTAAAGTAGGCTATTCTTCGTCTGTCAATTATATATTGGAGGAAAATTTGAAATATAACTTATTCATTTATCAAATATTCCACCTAATCTTAATTGGAATGGAGAATTTCATTAACACTTTAATTAAATATTCCATCTGGATTGAGAGTACAATGGGGAATTAATTTATTTATGAACTGATTATTGCAACCGAATTGAAAGGAAATATAGATCTATTATTTTCTACTAATTATATATCGCATCCAAATGGTAAGAAAATATCAAACTTCATTAAATACACCATTTCACGTTTTTCCTTTTCAAGAAACGAATGATGCAGAAGCAACAAACTAAAGGAAATACATAAAACACCAGATATATTTCGAAGCAATGTTTTCACACTCGGTAAAACTCTTCCCTTTCTCCAGCACACTCAGGCGAAAGCGCCTGCTGTGTTTTTCATTCCGAATGTTTTAAAACATTTCCTCCTCATTAACAGGTGAACGGAGTTTGTTCAGTTTGCCTGTTTTTCTTTCGAATGTTCTCAACATTCTCCCACCTCGTCCAAAGGCGGACGGAGCATGTGACCTTCGCCCTTTCATGTGAAAATGTGGAATGGTCATCTCGGCACTGTTTATAAATGTAGTTGCAATGTGTGACTACTACATAAATCAATTTCTACATTTTACTTGGAATATGTAATTAAAGTAGAAACAAAATTCTACATTCCAATTAAAATTAGTGTCATATTTAATAAATAATTATGTTTCAAATTTTCTTTCAATATATAAAAAACTGGCATCTCATTTCCAATGGTCATCGATGCGCATACTAGTAAATCCAGGAGGGCCTTTAAAACTTACTTACAGGTATTTAATTGTTATCATGTGCAACTTTTAGTTTCTTATTTCGTGTTGTATCTGAGACATGTATCAATAAGTCAAAACTGTTAGCATTTTACAAATGCTTCTTTATAATACATATATTATTATATAGCTAGATGAGTTACTACAGTTTCAGAATCCTGTGAAGAATTTATTTTCTTATTTCGGTTTGAGGGTGAGAAATGACCATTGACTGAGAAGAGAGTTTTTCTTTAGTTGCTTCGTTTATTCTAGAAAGTTAGATCGATGTCTTGAAGGGTTCTGTTCCACATGTTCTTAATATTTCAAATATGTACACGACTCTAAATGCAGGTCTAGCTATTTTAACCAGAGAATTAAAACTAATTAATCTGCTCCTCTCTGTAAATGAAAAAATGATTAAGCAGTTAGCTTCTTTGATAAACGGAATCTGTTCATTAGTCAGGAAGGGGCTGGGGAGAGAGAGAGAGAGAGAGAGAGAGAGAGAGAGAGAGAGAGAGAGAGAGAGAGAGAGAGAGAGAGAGAGAGAGAGAGAGAGAAGGGGGGGGACGTATATCTGACGAATAGATGATGAATATCTGACTAATGGTTTCACTGATGAGTTAAGTAATAAATCGTCGAATCTCTAAAGTCTGGTAAAGTATCGTATCATAAATTATGACCAAGCGCTGTCATTCACGTCTACTAATCTGTATTTTCTCTTCTCCTTTCTACCTCCTACCATTATTGCTGCCAACGACAGTTGATTAACCACCGAATCAGCCATTAATGATCATCACAGCTTGCCTCTTGACGTCACTAACAAAATAACTGCGAAGCAAATACAAAACAATTGAAGTCAAAACAAAGGAAGAGATTCACAAAAGAAACCGAAAGAAAAGTTTAGCAGCAGAGCCTTGAAGAGTCTTTCTCACTAACGTATTTCCAATCGCACTCCCCCGCAACGCCCCCCGCCCCCTCCACCCCCAGGGGACGAGATATTTCGCGAGGATCAGCCCCAACTTTTAATGGAGCTTAATGATGAAAACTTCATTCCGGGGGAACGGCTCGACTGGGATTGGTCCTGAATCGCTTTTCTTTGAATCTCGTTTTCTTTAGGCAACTCGATGTCGAGTTGTCTCTGTGGTGATTTGTTAGTGTTGGTTACGCCAGCCTTATGCCAGCACGGGCTCTTGCTCATTGGCGATCCGTGAGTAGTGGAAGGGTGTTGAAGGGAAAACAAGTTTCTTCAGCGCAATGGAGTTTTCTGTACAGCCACGGCCCATGGGACTTAAAGCCGCGGAACATGAAACTCAGCCATGGTCCG
>JANJGK010004035.1:65000-70645 GCA_039081455.1 Macrobrachium rosenbergii | reverse complement strand
ATGTCAGCTGCGGTTTCCAAACCACAGAATAATGATAGTCGCTCGCATTCGGGAAATGATGCAACAGCGAAGACATGTGCACGAGTAGAATCGAAGAAAATTCCAGAGAGATCAGTCACAACGATACGTTGTTTTAATTGTGATAAAATAGGCCATAGTAAATCAAATTGCAGAGTGAGATATTGTTCAGTTTGCAAATCTTCAGATCATGGATGGAGATTTTGCCCAGCCACGAAGAATAGAGAATATTCAGGGAAGTCACGGGGAGGTTTTTCTAGATATGACAGGAGAATTCCACATGATGCAAGTTCTAGATACACAAAGGAACTGCAGAATTTTCACAAGATAAGTTCGAAAACGGACACAGGATAATGACTAATCAGGTCGTAGAGTCACTAGAACCTAGGCCGATTGTACGTGGATTCTCTAATGGCAATGAAATTCATATTTTCATTGATTCTGGTAGCTCAGTTAACTTAGTAAATGCTGACCTTTTTCATTCGAAATTTCCAGAGTGCAAATTAGTCCCTTCTAGTGAGACAGTGTGTGATGTACAAGCGAGGAAACTGAATATTTTAGGTTCGTCATTTCTTACGCTTTGTATCGGTGGAAAGACAATAGTAGAATCATTTTTGGTCATAGAAGGATTAGCCTTAGGTGAAATGGTTTTGCTAGGACACCCTTCTTGTATGCGACATAACATCAACATTCTTACGGGAGTTCAGGGAATTACAATAGGTGAGTCGGGTTGTTTTGTTCCATATATACACAGGAAAGAAACTTGTGAGAAACCTAAGACACAGTCGGAGACATGTGTAACACATTCATTAGAGAGTGAAGATATTCCGCAAAGATCTTTCAAAGGATTTTTGTTGGAAGATATTGAATTGCAACCGCGAGTTCCTACATTAGTTAAAGTGTCGCTGAAAGAGAAAAAGTTTCCTTCTCAAGTGTGCGTTGTTGAGGGAACCGAGAAATTCAAAGACGTTGTGAGTACGGTGTCAGTGAATGAAATTTCAGTCGCAGGCGTGACTTCAGTAGAATTAGTTAGCTATCAAGACTCAGTGAAAAAATATCACAAGGATACTTATGTAATTGATTTTGAAGAGTTTAAGGAAGAGCATAAATTAGTGAGTTTTTGTGGAGACGGGAATATGTTTCCTAACGAGGAGCAACAGTTCCGAAGTCAGGTTCTACATGAACACTTGGCTAAAGTTGATTATCCTGAGTATTCAGATAAAGTAGAGAAAGTGTTGAAAGAATATCTAGATATCATTGCTTTGAAGGGAGATAAATTAGGAGTTACAGATGTTTTAGAACATTCAATCCGCCTAGAAAAGGGTACAAATCCCATATATATTCCAGCATATCGAATTCCTTTTAAGATCAGGGAAGAAGTAGAAAAAGAAGTTCAGAAGTGGGAGTCGGAAGGCATTATCAGACCGTCCAATTCTCCGTTTAATTTTCCTTTGCTTGCAGTTCCTAAGAAAGACGGTAGTATCAGAGTTTGTGTAGATTTTCGTAAATTGAATGAAAAAACATGCCCAGATAGATATCCTGTAGCTTGTTTGCCTGATTTGTTTGTTGAGATCGGTGGCAAGAATATATATTCATCTATAGATCTTATGCAAGGGTTTTTACAAGTTCCCCTTTGTGAGAGTAGCCGTAAATATACAGCATTTTCGGTACCAAAGGGACATTACGAGTTTAATAGGATGCCTTTTGGATTACAAGGGTCCCCAATAACATTTACTAGACTGGTTAACACAGTACTTCATGGCTTGTTAGGAAAGTCGGTGTTTGTGTACATGGATGACATTCTCATATGCACAGATACAATTGAAGAACATCTAAAGGTGTTAAAAGAAGTCCTCAAGCGATTACGGTTCGCTGGGTTAAAGGTCAAATTGGCCAAATGTGAGTTTCTGAAGAGAAAAATTGTCTATTTAGGACATGTTATCTCTAAAGAGGGAGTTAGAGTGAATGATGAGAAAGTTAAAGCCATTGTGAATTTTCCAGTTCCCAAAACCAGGAAACAGATTCGTTCGTTCCTAGGTATGTCGGGTTTCTTTCGCTGTTTTGTGCGGAATTTTTCTACAATAGCGTCTCCATTGACAGATTTGTTACGAGAAGACGTTAAGTTTGTTTGGGGTGATAGTCAACAATTAGCTTTTGAGAAGCTTAAGAACGCTTTGGTGAACCCACCAGTTTTGAAGTTTCCAGATTTTAGTCAACCGTTCACCTTAGTGACTGACGCGAGTCAGGAAGGTATAGGTGCGTGTTTGATGCAGAAATTTGAGGGGAAATTACACCCAATTGCTTTTTATAGCAGAAAGTTCAAAACACGTGGTAGTAACGAAAGGCTGATGTCAGTTGTGGACAAGGAGGCTTTCGCAGTCGTCTCTAGCCTTGTTCATTTTAAGATGTTGTTGTTGGGAAATAAAGTTGAGATTTTTACAGATCATCAACCGTTGTTAGAGCTTTTTAATAAGCCAAATTTGTCACCCAAGAGAGCACGTTGGTTCCTAACATTGAGAGATTTTGATGCAAACCTCAAATACATTGAAGGTAAGCATAATGTAGTTGCAGATGCATTGAGCAGATATTTTCCGGTCGAGGATGAGGAAATACACACCGAATCCTGTGTGGGTGAAGAGAGTAAATATTTGGTGTCTAATGTCTCTGATATTAGTAATTCTGAGAGATCGCATGTAGAGGACATACACGTTCCTACAGTGCATACTTCGGGGAGAAATAGTGAGTCGGCAGTCTCGGGAGAGATTGTTATTCGTGATAGTGAGAGTAACGCAGTGTGTTATATTACGGGTGAAAATGTCACTTGGGACATAGGCTTGCTGGAACAAAAGCAAGATGAAGATAAATTGTTGTCAGATGCTAAGGCATTTCTTAAGGGAGTTTCACCGAAGAAAGGGTATAAGTTGCCTTTTTCTGGTCTAGAGTTGGAGAATAATTTATTGGTGAGAAAAGTTAAGTATAACTTGCGAAGTACTCGAAGCATGGGTGAGATTACACAAATCATCGTGCCAGAGAGTCTAGTACCACAAGTTCTAGACATTGTACATTGTAAATTTGGTTCTCCTCATTTGGGTGTAGACAAGACGTATGAAAACGTCAGGTCAAAGTTCTTTTGGAAAAATATGTTTTCCGCAGTAGAAGCCTTTGTGAAGAAGTGTGCTATTTGCAATGCGAATAAGCCAGCGACGACAGTGTCGTGTCGTTTGGGTTCATATCCCATACCACATAGGCCGTTTCAGAGAGTGCATATGGATATTCTGGGTAACTTCTCAGAGTCCGCTTATGGTTATAGACATTTATTAGTAGTTGTTGATGAGTTGACTCGCTTTGTCGAGATTTTCCCACTGAAATACAAATCAGCTGAGGAAGTTGCTATAGCGTTCTTTAAGGGGATAATTTGTCGATATGGTGTTCCAGAATGTCTGATCACAGACAATGGTAGGGAGTTTATTAATAAGACTTTAGACGGTCTTGCTAATTTGTTGGGGATAAAGAAAGTATCTATAATCCCGTATAGACCTGAAGCGAATGGGTTGTGTGAGAGGGTGAATCGGAAAGTAATCGAAGCTTTGCGCATGACGGTGGGAGGTTCCGATACACATTGGGACAGATCTTTGGATGAAGTGCGATATAGTATCAATACTATGATGAATGACACAATTAAGATATCTCCAGCAGAAGCTTTGTATGGATACAAGTTGAAAGGACCTTTTGATTTGTTACCAGAGCGAGTTCAGGGTGATGTTACGGTCACTTCATTGATAAATACAGCGAGAGAAAGATTTGCACGTATCAGTAAAGAACTTGAACTTAGTTCGCGTGCAATGGTAGAGAAAAGTAACGCGAAATCGAGGGGAGTAGCTTTTTCGATGGGTGATAGAGTGTTTGTTAAAGTGAATGTTCGGAATGATCTGAATTATAAATTAAGTCCGAAGTTCCACGGACCTTTTGAGATTGTAGAGATCAAAAGAGGGAATAGATTTGTAGTTAAAGATGTAAACACTGGAGTGACGAAATTGACCCATATTTCGAAGTTGAAGAAAGTTGGGATGTAATGGAACATTTGTATATAGTCATGTAATGGAACGTTTGTATATAGTTAGAGGGACAGATGGGTTAATATTTGTATATATATGATATTTTTTTAAATTTTTTTTTGTCTCTTGTTCATTTTGGATGTTGAAGTTCTTAATCATTTGTTTTCGAATGATTTTGGGAATTGAGACATGGGCCAGTTTCATACGAGATTTGACTCGTGTGTTAGTGTGTTATTGTGTTATGATGTGTTTCATCATCTGACGCAATATGTGTGTTGTTTAGGATATTTTTTTGGGGGGAGGTACTTAGTATATCGGACCGAACAAGTCTGATTTTTTTTTTTTTTCGAGTTGGGAGATCGTATTTGAGTATTTGGATTTTTTTTTCCAGTTTCTTTTTTTTTAAATTAAGGGAGCTGTATTGTGAGTAATTGTAATTGTTATGATCATGGGAGCGATTGCCATCACGTCAATTGCTATTTTGTTGAGAGTTAGTCAGATGTTGCGAAATATTTGCTAACCAGAGTAGAACTTTCATGTCTTTTACGAGATATGATACCTTTTAGTGTTTGGATAGAATTTTTTTTGTGAGTGAGTTCCGTAGAGTTGTGTGCTTAATAGTGAGCTGACTGTGATTATTCTGAGATACACACTTGGAATTAGTTCACATTGTGAGGGTTTGACTTTTGCATTAGTGGTTTTGTTTGGTTCAGTAACGTGAAACCGTTTTGTTATTAGACCTTTTTCGAGTGTTTTTGGGAGACTCAGTAGTGACATGGGATAGAGTAGAGACCATGTTCATTTTGGGAGATCAATATCAAGGTTCGGGAGTTGATTATAAGACGAGTTGTGCTTTAGTTAGAGAGAAGTGTGTGTGTGACAGTAGTATTTTCCAGTTGCGAGTTGTGTCTGTGGGTGGTTGTGAATTATCATTGGTTCATAGACAGACTCCGACAGAATGTGACTTTAGACAGTTCCTGCGAGATTACCACATTGAGTCCACCAGTACTCTTCATGCCGTGTTTTTGCAAGGAGTATGCAGTTACAATGATGTGCCAGAGCAACAAGTCGACGACATTCGTTCATCGAGGGTCCGAGCAGTTCGATTCATCCTGCAGAATCCTGTCTACGGAATTTCTCGTACTTAGCCGTGCTGTATTCAACAGTTCCGAGAAGATAATTATGCGTCATACGCATAACGAGCATTTGGTAGTGGAGGTACCTACAACCAAGGTGCCAATGACGGTTCCACCGTTGGAAGACATTGACGATTCCGTGATGTTCCAGTATCAGGAATATATTATGCCGACAATTTTAATTGTCTTAATAGCTATTTTACTGATAATTCTTGTTGTGGGAGTAGTAAAGCTTATTCGTGTTTGTAAGATTACATGTAAAGGCTCTAAGAACTCAACCCCAGTGACTTTGGAAGTGCGTCATGAGAGCAGTCCTTAAAGCTGCAGTGCAGTAGACATTGCTAATTGAGCATAGTCCTATTCTGTTATGTTTTATACATATGCTTTTGTTTTAGTTTGCCGTTAAGGAGAGCGAGACGCTCTTATGTGGTGGCCG
>JANJGK010004035.1:52500-57500 GCA_039081455.1 Macrobrachium rosenbergii | reverse complement strand
TCCTGTAGCTATAATTCAAATAGAATCTTCATTCTTGTAGAATCTTCATTCCTGTAAAATCTTCATTCCTGTAGCTATAATTCAAATCTTCATTCCTGTTGCTATAATTCAAATAGAATCTTCATTCCCGTAGCTATAATTCAAATAGAATCTTCATTCCTGTAGAATCTTCGTTCCTGTAGAATCTTCATTCCTGTAGCTATAATTCAAATAGAATCTTCATTCCTGTAGAATCTTCATTCCTGTAGCTATAATTCAAATCTTCATTCCTGCTGCTATACTTCAAATAGAATCTTCATTCCTGTAGAATCTTTATTCCTGTAGCTATAATTCAAATAGAATCTTCATTCCTGTAGAATCTTTATTCCTGTAGCTATAATTCAAATAGAATTTTCATTCCTGTAGAATCTTTATTCCTGTAGCTATAATTCAAATAGAATCTTCACTCCTGTAGAATCTTCATTCCTGTAGCTATAATTCAAATAGAATCTTCATTCCTGTAGAATCTTCATTCCTGTAGCTATAATTCAAATCTTCATTCCTGCTACTATAATTCAAATAGAGTCTTCATTCCTGTAGAATCTTTATTCCTGTAGCTATAATTCAAATAGAATCTTCATTCCTGTAGAATCTTCATTTCTGTAGCTATAATTCAAATGGAATCTTCATTCCTGTATAATCTTCATTTCTGTAGCTATAATTCAAAGAGAATCTTCATTCCTGTAACTATAATTCAAATATTACTCATATGGTAAGGTGATAACTAGACGCGATAAAACGACTCCTTTTGATACGTACATTACCAGGTTAATACATTTACAAAGAAATACCTATAAAAGACATCTGCATCTTGATCACCACAAAGTTCAGGATAATAAGAATATGAATAGATATTAACTGTCCTGGAAAAGAGACTGCACATTTCAGCCGGAGAGATCTGAAAAGATTTTCCTTTCCCATAAAGTTAATATCTCAGGGATTCGGGAATTCCATGGACTGTGAAAAGCTTTTGTAACATGGCGACATTCGTAAAACTTTGTGGAGAGAGAGAGAGAGAGAGAGAGAGAGAGAGAGAGAGAGAGAGAGAGAGAGAGAGAGAGAGAGAGCGGAATACAAAAGTTGAAACAGATATCAATGGGCTTTAAAATTTCTCGTCAACAATTAGTATGGACTTTGACCCCGAGACTCAGAAGACTGTCAGCAATTATCGCCTTCACCTGTGACTCAAGAAACTTTTGGTTCTCTTTCGTTTTTTCTTCGGCGCAATCGAGTTTTCTGTACAGCGTATAATCAAGGCCACTGAAAATAGTTCTATCTTTCGTTAGTCTCGGTGTAGTGCTTTACGAGCCGCGACCCATGAAACTTTCAGCCACGACCCGGTGATGGCCTATCTATAACGTTGCCAGACGCACGATCATGGCTAATTTTAAAATTAAACAAAATGAAAACTACTAAGGCTAGAGCGCTGCAATTTGATATGTTTGATGATTGGAGGGTGGATGATCAACAGACCAATTTGCAGCTCTCTAGCTTCAGTAGTTTTTAAGATCCGAGGGTGGCAATAAAAGTGCGAAAGGACAGACAAAGCCATCTCAATAGTTTTCCTTTACATAAAAACAAACGAAGCCATCTCAGTAGTTTTCTTTTACAGAAAACTAACAAGAAAAGTTGTCTGCACGTAACAGGTAAAGTGCATGACGTGGTCTTTAAGAAAGAGGCCACAAGTAACAAGACAACTTTTAGATTTTCTTTGTAACATTTTAACTTCAATACTTAAGACATAAAGATCAACTTTGCATTATCAGGAAAAATTATATTTTCATTTATTGCATTGTTAATTACATTCACATACGTTAAAATTCCTATATCCTCATAGCAAGAGAGAGAGAGAGAGAGATTGGATTTTAGCGAAACTCCAGCAACTATTCCAGGGTTTGTTTGCTAGCCTAATGATAACAGTGATTTACTGCAGAGGAATGCAAATATTTGGCCTAAGTTTAAATCAATAGGAGCAAAAATTGAAGGATCACAATTGCCGAGTCATAAATCACTGGCTTAAAATCACAGTATGAAATCGGATGTTTTAAAAAGTGAATCGATATCATATGTATCAAGCAAGTAATATGCACGGAACTCAAAACAACTCTACAATAACCTCAAATGTGTTGAAAAAATTATTAAAGAAAAAGAAGTAGAAAAGATTTGCTTGCGAATGCCAATGTCTCTAGAGCCCAGGCCTTCAAATATTTTAATTTTGAACTTATGTTGCGAAGGTCATCATTTTCAATATTTTGTTCATAAAACCCAGGCGTAAGTGCTTCATGTGACACCAAAATTTAATAAAAAGGATTTCTCCAAACAAATTTGAAAATGTCCATTGAGATATTTTTTCCAGTCACCCTTTGATAGTTTCAGTGCGGTAAGGATCATTCCAGCCTACTTTAGTTGATAAAATATTGAAAAGGCAGGTGTGAATTCTCAAAGACGTTTCAAATTCTCAAATACCGAATCACTCTTATGAGCAGAATGTATAAAACTTTGCCCAGAACTTTTTTTCATGTACACTTTATACCAACCGATAATGTATAGATGTTAAACAAAAAATTAAATGCCACCTGTTACATTTTAACTGAAAGTATTTTATATATATATATATATATATATATATATATATATATATATATATATATATATATATATATATATATATATATATATATATATATATATATATATATTTTCTGTCTTTCACTTTCTATCCTTTCTCTTAAGTCTCTTCTTTCTTAGCTTGCCAGTTCCTCTAACTTGACCTTGCTCTGGTTTTCACCTCAACCTTGAGAATAATTCCTGTTCGTTCCCTTCCTCTTTGTGCCATTAATGAACCATCAAAGTTTAAAAGTGTTGCGAAGGGCAGTGAGTCATAGCGAAGCCTAAAATTGTGAATTATGAAGCCTATAATGGACGCTGATAGTAGTCGCTCTTATCGCTTTTACTTTTTGTTGACAGTTATCATCATTGTCAATTTTTCCGTATTCTTGCTGCCTTCATCGCCATTTCATCAACAGACGTTATAAAAAAAATGTATATCAAAACTGACGCCTTGCACAAAATACACTCAGTGATGTCATAGGGGGTACCAAGATTGACATTGAAGATATCCCGTTTGGTTAGAGACCTTTGTCAAGGCGTTGCGTTTCCTCGTCTGGTCACTTATAGAACGAAAGGGACAGCAAAAGGAACAAGCAAAAAATCCGCCGAATTTTCTTCAGCGCAATCGAGTTTTCTGTATAGCGTATAATCAAGGCCACCGAAAATAGATCTATCTTTCCGTGGTCTCGGTATAATGCTGTATGAGCCACGGCCCATGAATCTTTAACCACGGCCCGGTGGTGGAATGTCTTATATCGTTGCTAGATGCACGATTATGGCTAACAATAACCGTAAATAAAATAAAAGCTACTGAGGCTAAAGGGCTACAATTTGGTATGTTTGAAGATTGGAGGGTGGATGATCAACATACCAATTTGCAGCCCTCTAGCCTCAGTACTTTTCAAGACTTGGGGGAGGACGGACAGACAGAACCAGCACAATAGTTTTCTTTTACAAAAAAACTAAAAATGTTCTCTGTGGAATGAGCTTCAGGGGGAAGGGCTCCCAGACAATTTGGGTAATTCTATTTGTTAAAAAAATGGAAAAGTAGAAATTGAAATCATTTGTAGTTTGTAGACATGTATGGAAGCATACATTGCATTTTATATATATGCAGTACATACACACAAACCCCCATAGGGCGGGGGAGGGGGAGAATAGTGCCGTCAGTGCGCCGTACGTGGTGCACTGTAGGCTTGTGCATATATGTTTACTATTACAAAGATCTCGTCATTCACTGTACTGCAGTAGCCAGCAGGAAGCAGTAAAACTGATATCTGAAACAGGCATCAGCGGAGAGAGAGAGAGAGAGAGAGAGAGAGAGAGAGAGAGAGAGAGAGAGAGAGAGAGAGAGAGAGAGAGAGAGAGAGAGAGAGAGAGAGAGAAAAGTGATCTGGCTTCGATGCAAATTGAACATTAACTTCTCTTGCAGCGTTCCACGTTGCCCAAGTATCCATATCCTTTACCCAAAACCCCTTTTGCATCGGACTGTTACTTCCTTTAAGCATGTCATCCAAATTCCGAGTTTACAACATTTACAACTAAAGTACATATGCTTGAGGTTAAACTCCAGCCCTGTTCCTACTTATTTATCCATTTATTTATTTCGAATTCTCCTTTTTACTCTTGCTCTCTACGTCTGAATATACACGTGGAAAAAAACTTTAATTATAAAGCCAATGCTCAACTAAGCATGAATTTCAATCAGTATACTAATATTATTTCTTCCTATGTTAGAATTCTGGTAAATAACCAAAGAAAGAAGATTATTAGGAGCTTCGAAATCCCTGTGGGTTTACAAGCGGCTTGGAATCGTACTCGATGCAAGATCGTTACTGAGAATTATTGGACGTAATTCACCGGCTATTAGATCTCAGGTTCTGAAAATACAAAAAAAAATTCCTCATCTTCAGTAATTGGAATTTTTAATATTAGATGTTTTCTTCGTCATTTCACATAGGGACAATCTAATGCGATGAAAACATTATACACATAAGAGTTATAAATATGTCATAGATTTTGAAAGGAAATGTCACATTTTAGTTTTCTGTAAAAGAAAACTATTGTACCGTCTTTGTATGTCCGTCCGCACTTTCTCTGCCCACACTTTTCTGTCCGCCCTCAGATCTTAAAAACTACTCAGGCTAGGAGCCTGCAAATTGGTATGTTGGTCATTTACCCTCCAATCATCAAACATACCAAATTGCAGCTCTCCAGCCTCAGTAGTTTTTATTTTATTTAAGGTTAAAGTTAACCATGATCCTGCGTCTGGCAACGCTATATGAAGGCCACCGTCAGGCCGTGGTTAAAGTTTCTTGGGCCTGGGCTCATACAGCATTATACGTTGTACA